>NQLW01000092.1:1063103-1077798 GCA_002312845.1 Kalanchoe fedtschenkoi | reverse complement strand
GTCTAACTAAATTTGTTACATAGAGAGAGGTATCAACAAGATTCGAAGGACACAACAAGTACACTGAGTCCACAAGATACTTCTTGAACACCCCTTCCCAACCGTATCCAAGCACCTGATAGTGAACAAATGGATTCATTCAAAATATTTTTTTGGAAAGATAATTTTTATTCCAAAAAAGGGGGAGATATCTGTACAACCTAACACTGCCTGCCAAGGAGCCTTATGAGGGAAAGGCTGCGCCAAAAGAACTGCATATACTGCACAGACGAAAATCTGTAGAGACAGCACTACCTATACCCTAAAGGGAAACATAGATAGCTAGGACACGAGGGGAGCCAAGCTCAACCCAAAACTATACTAGCCGGGACAGAAGGGGAGCCATGCTCAACCCAAAACTGAACTCTTTTGCGACTTGACCTCCTTTACCTTTCAGCCTTCTTCTAAAGTATTTTGGTTGGATCCCCACTTGTTGAGGCCACAACACATTTTTATTTGTGAGCTTCAGTTTCTGTACTTTGGCCAACATTAGGGAGCTTCTGAATCTGCCTTCTTTGCATATAACCTGGGGTGTCTTCTCTTCCCCTCTGAATATTCTGTTGTTCCTTTCTCTCCAAATCAGGTATGTAGCCATGATGGTAGCTGCCTTTTCAATTAGGCTTCTAGTATTGTTACCTTAAAAAAATATCATTAAGTGTAGTCAGGCTATGGTTTTGTGGATCACCTGGGGTTTGGAGACCTACTCTGTGAAGAATGTCATCTGGAATCACAGCAGAGAAGGAGCAGCCAAAAACCAGGTGATGGATTATCTCATTTTCAATATTGCAGAGCACACAACTTTGATCCACTTGAATGCCAAATTTACTCAACCTGTGCTTAGTGCTTATCCTATCTAAACATGCCAACCATGAAATAAAACCCCATTTGGTTCAGCAAACTTATTAAAGCAGATAGCAAAATATGGCCACCTACTTATAGTGTGTTCATTGGTGAGAAAAGAGTAGGCTGAGGCAGCAGAAAAAGCCTTACTATGAGGCAGCCAAACTGCACTCCCATTGGACATAGAGATCATACCTTTGTTCTGTTGCAGTCATTTGAGAATTTTACCTGTTACCCATGGGAAATGGCTCCTAACCTACATGTCCAACACATTTTGCCCTTTTATGAAGTAGCAGTGAAGCCATTTGACCCACAAGAATTCCTTATTTAGGAAGATGTCCCAAGCTTCGGTCAGTAGAAGGGCTGTGTTGCTGGGGATGAATTGCCTTATCCCCAATCCTCCAGCCTTTTTGCTTTTGCAGCAGTCATTACAAGCAACTGGAGCTCTGTGAGTTTTCTCTATACCTACCCATAAAAAGGATCTACAACTGGCTTCTATTTGTTTGACAACAGCTTTGGGAAAGACAAATAATCTAGTCCAATAAATGCTAAGAGTTGTCAATACTGATTTAATCAGTATCAATCTCCCTGCATATGAGAGCATTTTGGCTGTCCAGCATTTGATTCTGCTCAGGACAGATTCTAGCACGACCTTAAAATCAGAGACACTTAGTTTTTTTTGAAGACAGAGGAACACCCAGGTATCTGATTGGTAGAGCCCCTTCCACAAACTTAACAGTGGTCAGTAGCAGGGCTTTTAACAGGGGGAGGCACCCCAGCAACAAATATTTGGGATTTGTCTACATTTGCACTCAACCCAGTCAGGTTAGTAAATCTACCTAGCACATTTATAATGCCCTCTACTGATTTATAATCTGCTTTACAGAATATCCTTAAGTCATCAGCATAGCACGTGGGTCAGTTTTAATTTCCCACATTTAGGGTGAGATTTGAACGTAGGGGAATTCCCCAGATTTTTTAGCATTCTGTTGAGATACTCCATGGCAAGAACAAATAAGTAAGGAGAGATGGGGTCACTCTGTCTCAGGCCTTTCTTACTTGTAAAGAACCCGATTCATTCAAAATGTTATAACATAGATGATGATGATTTTGATATAAACCTACATGGTTAGGGCAAGTAAGAAGCCGGCCATCCATTCTTAATTCATATGGTAAAAAGCCTCAACAATTGGGATAATTTGGAGTGCTTAAACACCACCAACACCAGAGGTGGAAAAGACTATGATGATGACGACATTCTTCTTGATGTTCAAGGGCCCTATGTTGAGGGTGAAGAACCAAAAAAAAGAGGTTGTTAAATCTTATTCTTATATATAAGTGCAACACATGGGAGCATGCTTGAACTATGCATGTCACGTGTATTATTTGCCCATTTATTTTTATCAATTATTAGTTTCACATATCAGATGAAGTCAAATGATTTAGGAAGTTCGAGTCAAAACCAGAGGATCAAGTAAGGCTTATCAAGGCACTATTACCTAGTTTATGAATATTTAGTCTTGGTCAATTGGTTATGAATTATATGAATGTCTCTACACAAAAAAAAAGCAAGGAGTATGTAAATGTTGGAAACATCCTAAGATTTCTACTTCACCTAAATTGTATGTAAAGTATCATGTTACTTTGAAGCTCAACTAATCATCCAACATATATCATGTAATTTTGATAAGTCGGCATAATCACTCAATAATTTACTACGAGTCTGACTTCTAGGTGTTAATACGTAGCAAATTATGTACTACAATTGATTTTGTATTTTGTTATTTCCCGATTCTGGTCTTCATAGCTCACAATAACTAATCAAAGAATTATTATACTAAATATCACCTAAACATGCAGCCAAGTTACAAGACAAACAAACTACTCAACATTCCTAGACAAACTCCCAGTCTGGTCTTTTGTTGACTAAAAATATTAACTATAACTAGATAGAATAATTAATAAGACCGTCATTGGGTTGTCTTATGCAAATAAATTTATACTTGTGCTCACAAGCTAGCAGTAAGTTCAGGGTCGATCCACCGAGATAGAATTCCTCCATGTTTAGTAACTAGACAATTTGACAATTAAAAAAACTCAAATAATGGGGATTTTGGGTTATAAAGACTGATCTGCTCACAAAGTAAAGAAGTCATTGAGATAAGCATATAGTTCAGGTTGCTTAACTTGTGATATTGTTGATCATCGAAACTAAAGATGAAATCCTATTTATGAATTGAATTATGTAAAATATACATCACCTATCATCCATTATAATGTTACTTAGCAGCAATGTGATTGTGTGTAACTAATTGTTCCGATTCTACATTCATCATACTCTTTGAGCAATGATATGAAACTTATATGTCTAACATGCTATAATTGGGTTATCAACCTAGCAACAAGACATAGGCAGTTGAGCTACTGTGATAGGGAATTCAATCGAGATTATTTAGCTCAGGTAAAACCTAGATTATGCTACTTTATATCCACTAGTTTAACTTGTATTGGCTCACACCCTCACAATTAAATCAGCACCTAAAGTTCAAGCAATAAGGCACTACATTCATTAGGATTTTGTCATGCAATAATACAATTATTCAGTTTAAGCACAATAAACATATCATCATAAACAAAATATATAAGTACAAATATCTCATAACAATCGTCACAAGTTTACAACACCTAAATTACACAAGATATTTAGCCAGTAAGGGTCATAATCATATAAATGATCGTAAAAAGGTAGGAACAACACTTACTTTCTGACTCAGATCTATGCTAGAATGAAATCCCTTACTGCTCTCCACCGCTCCCTTGAAGATTGTTGTTTTGTAGACTAGAACTCCACTTCTCGAAAATTGATGCTTCCCAGTGGGTTGATTTTTTTCTTTTAAGCCCTCTTCAGCTCTCTTTATATAGACACAACATAGCTTAAAGTTCAATCTATGACCTGATGATGATATATGATGTGTATCTTTCGAAGATTATGATAGAAATATCGGCTTATGGAAATCAGAATTGAATTTGAAGTCAAATTAGGAATCATATCCGTCCATAGATTTCGTCAACTCTTTTGGTAGATATCCAATTACATTGGGCTCTAAGTCCTTATATAAACTTGTAGATAATTTTTTGTGCTTTCCATAGGCTCTTAAAATGCATGAATTGGACATCTGGCGCGAAAGTTACGCCCCTTGAAACTTATAGATAATTTTTTCACAGTTTTTCCGTACGACCAATGTCCACATCATCTTTTTCCTTACTTTCTTTGTGCGGCATGTGTCAGTCCTCCCTGCGTGGGGCAATGAACCACCGCACGTGACTCTTGCGCTCTGCTGACTACTGTCTTTTGTCCGATTTTCTTTATTTTTCTGAACTCTACTCTAAAACTGCCATTTTTAGCATGTTTACGTACTAAGATATGAAATCAGCCTAAATTACAAAAAACTAGCTAAAACTATGAAACACTCAAGAACGTTCCAGAATTAGGTGAGTTAAGTATAAATGAGACTGAATAATTTTATCTCATCAATAACCAATCCACCTCGATTATGATCTTCATGGGTTGGCATACTCTAGCCTAGATGGTAGAAAATTTTATCCTAAATTTGATTCTTTTAACATACATAATTTAACACTGAAATACTATGCATGTTAATTATTAAGATAAGGTGTGTAGAACTAATAAGACAACCAATTATACACAAGACATGCATATATGTAATTCAAAGATGCATAAACAACAATGGATGAAAGTACTTAATTTATAAACATGACCTGAGTCTGCAACAACTTCGGATCCGCAAGATCTTATAATAAGGAGACTACTCAAGACGCATTATAATAATACAATCACGGTAATAATGAAAATAAAACTAATGAGGTAGAAGAAGGCTTAGTCTCGTAGTAGTCCAACTCTGAACTGCAGAATTCTTAGGATCTCATGTGTGTCTAGATGTGAAGAATGAGCCTTGGGTCTTCAATGTCTAGCTAAGATGTCAGCCGGTAATTTCTTTAAAATTATGAGCAATTTTTGAAAGGAAATTTATTGCCAAAATAGGATTGATAGGAGAGAATTCAAATATACCTTTATGAGTGTGACACACGTTAGCACGACCCGGGTCGTGCTAGTTATAATTTGGCACGATCCGGATTGAGAAAATAGTCATTCTTCGTATGTAAACTCAACCTCGGTTGAGCTAGTGTGGTGAATGGCTTGAGCTGGGTCGAGCAAGCCATCGTACTTCGTACGTAGACTCGACTGAGATCGTGCAGGATGGTGGTGGAGTCAAGCTGGGTTGAGCGAGTCATCGTACTTCATATGTAGACTCAACCTGCCTCATGCAGGACTTGTGGGCGACTCAATCTTGGTCTCTGTTCTAAAAGGCGGCCGCCTAGGCGCCCGATTAGTCTCTGGGCGTTTTAAAAACGTCCCGCCTAGCGCCTAATTATTTTATATATTTTATTTTTAAAATAAAATAAAATTTTATAGGTATAATTTTATAATTAATTATTAAATATATTATTAATATATATAACTCCGCCTAATCATCCGATTAATCCTTCCGCCTAATTCCCGCCTAGCCGATTAGTCGCTAGGCCCCAAGCCAGCCGCCTAGCGCCTTTTAGAACACTGATCTGGGTTGATCCGCCAACCTAAACTCAAGCTCGATCAGGATCGTGCCAAACTTTTCCCTATTTGCACTTTGGCCCTTACAGTTCTTCCTCTTGACGAAAAAAGAATACAAAAGAAATACAAAACTCGAGTCAAGATACCCTGCAAAATAAAGTCCCTCGCGCATCCAGGGCCAGAGCATGGCGCACCACCAATAGGAAGTCTTGCAGTCTAGCTGAGACCACCGTTCCAAAAGAGTGGGCATAGGCAGCTAATCGATTAGCTACAGAGTTGACGCACCCGGGTCCCCTGCATTTCCTTCATCAGCGAATGGAAAAGAGAGGTGCAAGTCCAAGGGCATTCATCCCTCCCCGCCACCACGTCCGACAGCACCTTGGAGTCCGTGATAAGCAAATCAACAAGAATGTTCTGAGCGCGAGCAAGCTGGAGACCATGCAGAGCCGCGCGGAATTCCATCTCAATATTTGAAAGACCCTTCAGAAATCTATTGAAAATAATAGCAGTGACTTCCCATATGGTCATGAATCACACCACCTCCTGAGCAACCCTGACCCGAGGCAGAACCATCTACATTAAGGAAAATACATTCACCTAGGTCCCAAGCCACCCAACAAACTCTTTTTGGCACCGACGAAATTAACTATCTGGATGCGAAGAGCTTACAATGATAATAACTGGGGAGGCGAGGCACTGAGTTGGGGCTGAAAAAACGGCAGCAAAGTTGTGCACCACCGTTGGATCTTTGAGAAGACTCTCATAGGACCTCCGTCACCGTGAAGCCAAGCATTACGCTTGCACCATAGCTCCCAAAGACCGCAACCCACAACCACTAATGAGACAAAATCCAGCTGACTCCGAGGTTTGCTCCCGGAAGCCAAGTCGTTGTCAACTGAAAAATCTAGGAGACTCTCGGTTTGTCCAGAAGGCGAGTAAAGCGATCACAAACATCCTTGGCCATCTCTCCACGCGAAAGCGTGGTTATAAGTAACGATCAAAACGGCTATCGTTTTAAACTAACGTATTACCACGCTTTCTTTTTTAAAGCGTGGTAATAGATTATGCCCCAATCGCGGGTGAACCAATTACCACGCTTTATGTAATTATTTACCACGATCATAATAATAAGTGTGGTAAAATGTTAAAGCGTGGTAATAGCCAAAATCAGTAGTAGTGATACAGGAAGTCAAAGATAAATTAATTAGTATTTCAGTTCCATCTAAGTAAAGCCATACAAATATATGTGTATACTTGACCAAATTTCCATGCTATATACAGTAACTTTGTTGCTAAGCAAACACAAGCATATATAAACATAGGAGTAATTACACTGGGGAAATCAGTTGCCCACAACATGAGCAAGGAATATTATCACGCACCTGCTTTTCCTCTCCTTCTTTACTTCTCACTCAAGTTTTAATCAACATCCTAAATATCTAACCATTATTCTTAATCACACATCGTAATGTTGAATATGCATTAGTTATGGAATGGGTTAAGCAATGATTAGTAGGTTGTTATTTTTTATGTACAAAATCAACGTCCACCTCAAGCAAACCATTTTCTCTCATGATGAAACTGTGTACATCTAACTTAACAAGCTCATTAAAGAGAAATATTAAATGGTAAACCACTGAAATAAATATAAATAACACACGTTCCTATTAATGGATCTCATACTAAACCCAAGATTTTCACCATCTCTACCTGCCATGATCACATGAAAGATTTTGATACACTTCAACATTTATTTCCTTTCTTACATGATCATATATATCTTCGTCACTTGTATATCTCTACAATCGAAATCAAATAAGGGATAACGACGTTTACCACAGATGTCGTTTGATTCTCGTTAAAAGCATACGTGTGTGGTACATTTTCTTATTTGATAAATATATATATACAAAAGGAAAAAGTAGAAAATAAAATGAAAAGTGATCATGAAATATTCTCTTTTTGAAGCAAATTGGACCAATGATGCAAATGTACTAGTTAGCAGGGATATGTTAATATCCACATTTTCTTGTAACGTTTAAGCAGTGAACCTAATCAAATGTAACTCATGGCAAATTGAAGGGGAAGTAGAAGATGGAAGATGGAAGATGTGACTTGATACAGTGCAGCAAGAAGACAGGTATAAATATTATAATAGCATTAATTATGAGAAAATGAAAGAGTACGTAACACACTAGCCTTGGCCTTGCTAGCAGAAGCCCAGCGCAGCTACACTTTATATATGTGAAAACCCCGGCCTCCTATTCTCTGTCAAAGCATTTCATTCGTCTCATACATGAAACTCGTCGCCCACAAAATAATGGAACAGCGCATCAGTCTCATAGATTCACTCGTCAAGAGATTATGGAAGCTCCTCCGTCTTGCTCTTGTCGCTGTGAGAAAATCCATTTCGAAACACTCAAGACCCGTCCTGAAACGCGTCAAGATTGCAGCAGTAGCCTTCCATAGCGGCCGCCATAAATACCCATTTGCAGGGCCACAGCTGGCGTACGAGTTCAGCTGCAGTAATAGCCCCGCGTATCCGCCCGTAAGAAAGTGGCCGCGATATTTTCTGAGTCGCCGCGACTCCAAGGTGGCACCTCCTAGTCAAAAAGAGTTTGAGAGAATTCTCGGAAGCATGCTGATGGGCGGTGGGAACCAGCTTGCGGTGGAGGCCTCCCCAGCTTTACCGGGATTCGGGTTCGGCCGGAGTCCGGTGGTCCGGCAGCTGAGGATCACGGACTCGCCCTTCCCCGTTAATTATGTGGGAGAGAATAGTCATATTGATGAGGATGCTGAGAAGTTTATTGAGAAATTCTACAGGGAGCTTTTCAATCAGCAGAATCTCATGGCTTCCCCTTTGGTGGTCCTTTGACCAGATTTTAGTCGCTGAGAACACGCGCTCCCATTGCCATTCTGCCGATGGTGGTGGTCGTAACTGCCGGTGCATTTGGATTCCTCTCCACCTCCTCCTTCTTTCTTTTTTTTTTCTTTTTTTTTGGTAATTCAGTAATATTAGTTATAAAATGCTGTAACATTTTGAGCTGTAAAATGAAAGTATGTTATGTCCATAAAAATATTACTGTTATTTCCAATTTGTCAGTGCATATTAGGGACATTGTACACATCGTTTCATCTTGTAAATCTAACTTATAAGTATAGTTTGACTCTCCCTTGTTGTCAATTAATTTTAAGTATGAAACTAATAATACTAACTATATTTATGCATCAACACAGTTTATGGTCTCTAATAATTTTCGATCCGATATGTTTGAATTTAATAAAATTTACACGCCTAACAGAATAAGCATTTACATTGCTATCTAGATGCTAGTATATAAGTGATGAGAGAAACGAATGTACTTAATATTTCTAAGTACGACAGAACCAACCTAAGAAAATTCTATTAAAATTAGGAAAGATTGCCATTTTGAATGAGAATTTGACATGTATAAACTAGTTTCGCCCCCCAAATTTAGATTAGGTAATTTTACCCCCGAAAAAAAAATTCTGTATTCGCCACTGCTTAAAGCCATGAACCATACATTCATCCATGCTATATAAGACGATGTTGTTGGATTGTTAGAAACTTATATATACCCAGTTAACAAGTTTTATGCCGGATAAATGTAACAGATGGAGAGTGAGTTAACTTGATATGGTGTATATATGCATGCATGTACCTTACAAAAGTAAACAAGACTATATGCATATTTTTGATACTGATAATTGATAAAGCAACCCTAGCTTGCAAGAAAGGACTTCCTGGGACTGCATGTCGGAGTACTTAGTGATGCCCTAATTAATCATGGAACTAAAATTATTGCGGGCGCCCGCCGAAGAGGTGGAGGCATCCATTGCTAATTCCCTCTACTCTCCAATAACAACAACCCACACACACGCACTCAAAGAATTCGTTAACTAAATATGAGTTGATAAAGCGGTGGCAAGCACAACGAAAAAGAGCAGTGATATGTATATTAGGTGAATTATTAGGTTGAAAGAAGATTGAAAACCATGCCAAACCAAACGTGTCCCATTCCTTTTATCTCGCACCAAACCAATTAAATCATCCCATCCCATCCCAATCTCTCCCCAGTGGTATATGCACAACTTGTCTCATCGGAAAAAAAAATTAATTAATTTCCTCACAATTTTACTACACCTCACCCTCACTTACAAAATTTCAATGATTACGTGAAAACAACCCTTTAGTGCTACTTGCCATTTCTTAAGTCAAAAAAGTTCCAAAGTAAAAATTCAGCCGCGTATAGCTAACTAGTCACCCCAATGTATTGATTCGTGTTGCCTGTATCAGCCTTGGTCGCGTATAAATTGTATGTAATTTCTTTCATCACACGATACTCAAGTGATTCGCATATATATTTGTATGATATATATATATATAGGGAAATGATCCGTTGAGAACCTCTTCACGTTGAGAACCATTGTGAACCAATCATCTTATTTTCTTTTTCAAGTTCATTTATGATACTCTATTTATTGTATGAGGGTCATTAAATATGATATATATGGAAAGTGTAACTATTTGATATATTTTGTTAAATATCATTAATGTTTTAAGATTTATTATTTTTCATTCAACAAAAATTTTCTGTGCCAAAAAATAATAAATTTATTTAATCAGTGTTCATCGTCACTTTTTCATGTGTTTATGGATTTTCGAACATAGAACTTTTATAGATTTTTTATGAATTATAATTTTTTCACACTTATTTAATAATTTTTTTAGAATTATTAATAAATAGTGAATATTTTTTTCATTATGGTAATGAACATTCATGGTGAACATGTTTACTGGCAAAATTCACTGTCAAAATAGATGTTCACCCTCAAAAATTATTCACTGTCAAAACCATATATAAGAATGAGCATAGTGAACATATTCCATAATATAATATAATTTGAGTTAATTACTAGGCACGAATCATGGAAATATATTATAAAGATATTCATTATTAAATTAATTGCTCAAAATAATAAATGAAGTTGTAATAAGAAAATGTCGTAATAAAAAACACAGTCGTTTTACGCAGAAAATGATTGGTCTATGTTTGTCCATAAGGTTCTCAACGTAAGGAGGTTCTCAACTGATCCACCCTCTATATATGTATATGCATGTTAAACATGCATGGTGATTGATGTTGAGTACAAATCTATGTATTAGATTTTGGTGCAAGAGGAGAAAGTCGGTCAAAATTTTGAAAATGCCTTATTTGAGCTCAATTATTAAACAAAATTACTGGCATGCATTTATCATACATCAGTAAAAACTCATCAAAAAATTTCAAACTATCATCACTTACCGTTCAAACTATCAAAATTGAAAAATAAAATATCAAAATACATATTTTCGTTCACCCTTTAACTTTTTTCAAAACGCCTCATTAAACACTGTTAAATACATTTTCCTTCATATATCCACCTTCTTCACCATATACACCACCTATACCATAATATCATCTTCTACCCTCACAAGACAACTTCCACCATATTATTCACCTTCACTGCGGAATCCTCCGCCTACTCCATTTGTTGCCAAGCTTTCTACACTTTTTTCACAATAATGTTATGATCGACCAGTAAAACCATGACAATTTATTTTGTCAATTACTTTTGCTCGGTTTTGAAAATGACAAATCTGAATTCTCTCGATCTTCCCTTCATTCTCTTCATCCATTGTTGGTAAATTAGAACGACGAATTTGAGGGTTTCTTTGTTTAATTTGAATTTACTGACCAGTTTTCAATTGATTTCCAATTGATTCGAGGCCTTTTTAGTGTGTGAATCAGAATAGAATATGGTGATGTCCAGTTACAACTAATTTAGGGTTCATTCATCATAGTTTTTTAGATCGATTGTCAAGTTGTCAGGGCGGTGGCTCATCCACTATGACTGTAGTCATTGCCCTGAATGCCCATTAATCTATTTCAGCCATTTCTTTCAAGCAAATCTCAGTACCATTTGTTCAATATTTTTTTTTTCATTATTTCAGTTTCTATGGCTGAATTGTCTCACCTAGTTTCACATATATCTTAGTCATAAAATTGGGTTTCACAACATGTGGGGAAGCTTTCCAACTTCAATAACATATAGTGGAACTTTCGGATTTGGCGAGTTCGCAATCGATCATCTTGACGCAGATGTTCAACAATTTGCGGAGGTAACTGGAGAGAGGAAGGAGAATTTGTTGGATTCAAATATATATATATATATAAATGGATGGTTATTAAGGTTGATTTACACACAAGTTATTAATTCTGGTGATTTAGACTGTATGTGGGGAAGTGGATATCGTTCAAGATCTCTTTTGAAGTTTTTCTTTTTTGAAATAATGTAAAGTTGTATTTGGTTTAAAGAAAAAATTACGAAAAGGAAAAATGAAAAGAAATTCTTATTTGGTTTAGGGAAAGTCAGATGAGAGAAAATTAGATAAAAAAAGGATGGTAAATTTTTATAAAAAAAAGTGTTTAAACTCTTTCTCATAGATTTTACACTGTTAACCAAACAAAAAAAATGAGATGTATTCCATGAGGAATTCACTTTCCATCCTATTTTTCTTTCATCCGTATTTTCCCTTACCCAAACACAATATAAAACTTTGTTTAGGAGATCATAAATTTAAGGTTGTAGTTGCTACAACAATCCGTTCATGGGTTAAGGTTTTAGGTTAATTAGTAATAGTTAAGTTATCCAATTACATAAAATCGATCCTTCATTATTACTCAAATTCCTTTCACAAACATTATTCAGTGTCCGAAATCGGAGATTAGGTCAAAAGCAAACTTTTTCCCCACTGTCATAATATTTACATACAGTGCGCTTCACATTGAAAAACCTTGATTTCAGAGATTCAAAGACATAAATCAAATTTAATTTCGCACACAAAAAAAGTTTGATTTCAGGGATTTGTACAGTCAAATTTTTTGCTTTGCACACAGTGAGATCTTGAAATTAAGGGCACAGATTCAAATGATGGGAGAATTATTCACATGGTAGGAAAATTCATCAGATCAAATATTTATAAATTACGAGGTCACATTCAGCGTATAAGTATATGAACCCTAATTGCGATATTACGTGGAGGGTGCTTGACGTTTCTAGACAGCTGATTATTGTTGAAGCCAGCTATTACTTTATAGCTCAATGATGAGTTCATTATGGTGTTACAATATGTGACATCCCATTGATTATTGGACATGTCTAGTTTGTGTAACGTTAAGGTGGGCACATAATGCTGCTTCCATTGATTTTCAAATGTTAAGGGGACACAAATGCGTTTTCTTTTAGGTCAAAAGAAGGCACAGATTTATAATGGGTACATTTTTTAAGTAACCAGACTAAATTTGTGTGCACAAAAAAGTTGATCATGTAAAAAGGGTTTTGCTCTACTAAGTTGTGATGGAAACTTTATGCATAAAATATATATAATCCAAGCACAACTTGATTAGTGAAATGTTTCAATCTAGCACTCCAAACTTATACTGACTATTCTGTGTTCAAATTGTTTGGGGCTTATGATTAGCCTCTAGCCAGGACTAGGGTTGTATCCACGTCGTCCCTCCTGTCATTAGTTGTCTCCCAAGTTTGAATCTAGTTTTGTTCCAACCTGCAAGAAACTGGGGGACAACTCAGGTTTCAAATCATGCACAAGAGACAAGAGTTTACATTATTGTACTAGAACTAAATCGGTCGTATGTGTATATAACAATTTTTGCGATGATTTAGACATACTATTTACGTTTGAATGATGATTGTCTTTGAGTATGCTCAATATCAGGCTTATGCGGCTGGCTAATTCCGAAAAACTGTCAAAATTTCAAATGTAGATACGACAAAAAGTACTGTGCATGTGGAGTTAGATAAGCAGTGCACAACACAAAATATTACCAACTAGCAATAAAGTCGGTTTTGGTTAGGGGATTCAGAAATTAAATTTGAGGTATAAAAATTGAATTTATGATTGTAGCTCGTACCAATTCTTCATCCTATCTATTACGTGGTCCGCGTCAATATCAATTGCAGATCTCAGGTCAGTGACAATGTCAAACAGACACCATAGAATAAGATAAAGTTAAGTTAACTCTTGACTTAATAAGATAATGGAGTTTGAGCTTTGAGTGTAATAACACAGGCGTTAAATAAAGTTTTTTTATGTTTTATTTATTTTTGACGGATTAGGCTGGCTTACAATTGATTGAGATGATTTGCGCAGTATTGGAGTATAAAATTAAATTTGAGTTGGATTTGGGGTATAAAACTAAAATTTAGGCAGAATTAAGAATATAATTTTTTTTTCTTTTTTACTGTGGTTACAAGCATTTTGGATTGGATTTGAGGAGCTGATTGTGAGAGAAAGTTTGGAGAAAACAATTAGATGAAAAATTAAATGCAAAATTTTGTTAAATCGAAGAGTATTTTAATTTTTTTCAAAGACGTTCCAACTCGAACCAAACAAGAAAAAATGAAAATAATTTATGAGAAGTCATTTTTCCATTTATTTTTGTTTCTTTCTCATTTTCACTAAACCAAAAACATAGAGTAAGATGCTCTTTTGTTTAGGGAAACTGAGAGGGCAAAAAATTTGATAAAATTTTGTGTTTAGTTTAAGAAATTAAATTTATAGAGAAATAAAAAGATTTTGAAAATCATAAAAAAATTAAAATAAAATAGTGAGAATTCATTTTTGGATCTCATTTTCCTACTCGCTCATATTTTCCCAAAGCCAAAACAGAGCCTGAGATTTTAACACATGGGTAAACTAAAACTAAAACACCTCTTATCAATTGAGTTGAATAATGTGTGAGCGTGAGAGCTTCAACTTGATTTACAAGAATATATATTTTATTATTGGATTAAAACAAGGAGTAAAAGAAGAGTAGGAATTGGTAAACAAGAGTAAGTAAAATTGCAATGTAGAGTTGTTGACCAAGAGTGATAACAATAGTCTCATCTTCACCATCAAGCTTTTGCTTCTTTGTTGGGTGATGAGAAGGAGAATAGAGGAAAGACATCGATATGAGGTCTCTCATGCCTTGTTTATGATTGAAGATTGGCTTTCCTACCACATGCTTGTGTAGCCCACCACTCCACGCCTGCATAGAAATCATAAGATATGAAGCTTTCGATAGTGGTATAAATGGCCATATGAAAATTGCACTA
>NQLW01000092.1:962196-1061840 GCA_002312845.1 Kalanchoe fedtschenkoi | reverse complement strand
GAATATTAAGCTTAGCTAGAGGCTTAGTTATGACTATATTCCTGTGATGGCTATCAATTTGAATGCTCTGTAAAGTTAAGAGATGATCTGTTCTGTAATGATGAGAATGCTTTAATGGACTTCCAACATTTTGATAACTCCTTTTAGCTTTTCCATTGATTTTGCAGACAGAACGAGATGGGAAAAGAAAAAGAGTCCCAAGAAGAGAGAAAAGAGGAGTACCAGGTACCCACAACAGAGGTAAAATGAGAACATCAAGCTCAATTCCATTGCTAGACACCCAGTTCTCATCATTAAGTTTAAGCCCAGCTACTGACATGGAGCTTATCTGGAAAAAAAACTCTCCTAGCCCCTCTCTGTCCACTTATCAGGCCCACATGGATTCATGTTTAGTGACAAATGCAAGTGGTAGTTTAATTTGTGCGGCACTGGTGCAGCTAGTGCCATTCCTTTACCAATGAACTAACTGATCAATTAGAGGGCCAAAGTTAATTAGACAGTGATAAAATGAGAATCCATAATTTTCGTCAATTAAATTTGTCAATTAATTTGATCTGACGATTAAAAAAAAGAAAAAGAAAATGCATATGTGAAAGAAAGAGATATCGCAACCAATCAGCTCGCGCCACATATCCGCTTCATCACTCAATGAATGATACTTGCCTAACCATGTCTTTTCCCTCCCCTCACACGTATTTCAGTTAATCAAGACGCTACAGGAGACCGACTATCATTTTTTCATCCACTCATAACCCGTTGTTTATCACAACCTCTATCTCATATTTTAAATCCAGTAGTTCTTATTTTTAATTTTTAAACTCAATTTATCTATCTATATTGATATTTAAAAAAAATAATCAAAGATCAAAAGTATTTTAAAATATTATAAACTTTAATTTAAGATCCATTTTGGATGATTGTTATTTATATTTTAATAACTTTTTATAAAAGTTCTGAGATCGAATGTGCAAAGTTCATTGATCGTAGAATAGGGTGAACTATGTAAAAGTTCATAGAATGTGCAAAGTTCATTATTCATAGTTCAGGGTGAATTATATTCCTTTTTTAGATTTTTTTTGAACTTGTATTCTCAAAGAATTATTTACTTTCCAACAGATTGACCTCGTTTTCAATTTTTGAAGTTAATTTATCTTACTATATGAACATCTAAAAATCAAACAAAGTTCGAAAGCAATGATAAAAGTACATTAATTTTATATTTACTTTTAGAAAAGTTCAGAGAAAGTTCAAAAGTGCAAAGTTCATAATCACCTAGAACAAAGTTTAAACAAACCACGAACTATGAACTTTGCACTTTTGAATTCTGAACTTAAATTAAAATCATTAAAACGTATCTAAAATTTATTCAAAATGAATCTTAATTTGAAGTTTATAATTTTTATATCAAATTATAAAATTTATCTATTTTTTTAAAAAATCATATAATTAGGTAAATCCATTTGAATAATTTAAAACAAACAAATGGATAAGAGAGAGAGTATGTAGAGGTTGTGGACCCCTAATTTTGTGACACATGTAGGAAACTACAGAAAATTTTGGACGAAAATTCTCTCTCCAGTCCACAAGCACACATGTTGCGCATGGATATATACTCGACAATTGACGGCTTCTGGCCAAATCTCAGCCAAATTGAACAACGATGATGACATGTGTTCGCTACGCGAAGTGAGAAGAGGGGTTCGCATAGACCGCCTCCTTCTATATATGTGTGTTAATATACATATAGGGGCGTATTTGAGTGAAAATCACTTTAGAAATTGTGAATCATCATTAATCATTGATTCATATTTCATCCGACGGTTATGATTTTACTAAACTTATTATCTATTTTTTAAAAAAAGATAATGAAATCCTTATTTTATGGATTGTTGGATTTGTTGCACGATTTTCTCTTTTAAATAAAAAATTAAACATCTGATTTTTTCTCCTTTCCAATTAAATTTGTTGCATGATTTTTCTCTTTTTTTTATATTTTTACGATTTAATTTCTTTGTCATAACATTTTTTTATCATTTTTAACGCACATAAGACCCTTTTATATATTTTGGTGTACAATTCAATCTTTGTGCTATGTTGCACAATTTAATCTCGATGCATGAGTTGATCTTTGGTGCACAATTCAAAGTCTCAGAGCACAATTTGATTTCTGTTTCTTTTATGATTATTTTTAATAAAATGCATACTTATTACGATTTAATGATGAATTGTTTCCAAATTTGAGATAGTGTACTATTTATTTGATGCTTCTAACTGGTGCACAAATCGATAAAGTGGAGCACATACTAATTTGGTGTAAAAATATGCACATAATTTACTCATGAATTGCATAGTGTACTAATGGTGCACACATTTAGTATAGTCATATAAAAATGAGTACTACAACATTAAAAAAATGCGCACCAAAATTCATATGTGCAACATTAGAAAAATCAATAGAGCTTGGCATGCACCATTAAACTCATAAATCATACACCTAAGAATTAAAGATGGGAGATCCGCGTGAGATCCTCCCCAATTGATGTAGATTCTAGCTAGAGATGAGAAGCTCCATCATTATTCATACGAGGGAAAAGAAGTGAAATTGCATTACTGAAGAAACACATGTATGTCTTATGCTATGAATAGTTAGTGAGGGCTCCAATCATAAAAGAGATAAAGCATTATAGTGTGTAAACATAAACATACTGTTGGAAGAAAAGTTTATGTTACATTCTTTGAATAACAGTCTTGTCATTCAAATAATGGACCAACAAACCAAACAACCGCTGGGTTATCAATGACATACTGGACTAAACTTTTGTTAGTTGGAAGAGCTAGAAATGTGTAGGCAGCAAGAGATCCAAGGACCCCAAGTGCCCATAATGTTGAAGGGTGCGCTTAGTCTCAGTTACATAGATGTGAATTGTAAATAAGAATAAGTCCAGCCCACTAGCACCAATGGCATAAAACAAATCAACATTTTGGTTGACCAGTGTGGATAAAAACAGATTCCTTAATAAAAATGCCGCTGAGGCAGCAGCTACAAATGAAGTGGCGGCAATCACCAGTCCGGTCTTGTATAGATTACTTGGAAAAAGCCAAAGCAATCTATGATTACTAACATAAAGGGTAGGATTTTAAAGCAACAAGCCTATACAACAGTTTCAAATGATGAAGAACCAAGATGAGTATTTCTTGATAAAATAAACACTCGCTTGGTCATAGTTAGATAGTGATTTGAGATCACAGAATGAAAAAGTAGCATTAAAAATAATGAACCAGAGGTGATGGATGAAATCAACAGTGAATTCAAGAGAAGTGAAATTAACAGTAGTAGTAGCTCACCTCATGAATATCGGATGATTCGACTGACTAAGGACCATAGGTGCCTTGATAAACAGTTGGATTCAGGTCGAGAGGTTTAGAGTAGCCGATCGGGTCTTAGCCACCTGCAAAATAGGCAGAGGCACTTTAACTACTACGAAACGGTCGGACGGAGGGTGCATGAGTTTCTAGAGAAACACTCTAGACCTTTCATAGTTGGAGGCGGTGGTATCATATATAAAGTAGTTTTTGTAACATGTAAAATTGAACCAATAAAATTTTAAAAAATAAATAAACTTAATCGGTTATACGTTATCTGTAAGATTAATGAAGATCAATGTATAAAATTAGTTCACAGTTTACAAATTCAAAATATTTTTCATTTGATCCACTTGTTAAGTGGAGAGACCTGTCCTCTTCACCCGACACGCTCAGAGGAACGACAACACGAGACACTCACACGAATAACAAACATCAACACATAATAATGTGAATAAAGGACAAAAGAAATACACAATATTTTTTAATGTGGTTCGGCTCTCCAACAGAGTCTACGTCCACGATCTTCACTATTTATAGGTATGTATTACAGGAATGGATTCACCTCTCAACATTCTTGAATACAAACCTCTCAACTCTCTCATAGATTTTCTCTAACCAAAAACCTACAAAAACTTTTCACCACTTAAGAAAAATCCCTCATGAATTCTCCTGGAGGACTCCCCCCGAGTCGCTCAAATTGTTTATACCACTACGACATCTTATTTATAGGGTACTAATACTAAATCAAATAGAATTCCTAATCTTACCAAAATAGTAATTTAGTAACCCACCAAAAATAGAATTTTTAATTCTAATCAATTTTCAAATAAGTTGATTATCTTTTCCGTCTTCATGTTTAGAAATCTAATCAATTTCCAACAAATTATATATATGTGTACGTGTGTGGGTGCATGAATGTGTGTGCGCGCTCAAGTGCGCGCATGAAGTTTTAGAGATTACTTTATTCAAACAATTCGGAAAGTACTGTGCCAAACAAATAAGAGCTAACAGGCTGATTTATAAATTAATTACCCAACTAATATTCATTTATTTCTAAATAGTTGAGTGATTTAATCTAAGCTACTAAGAAAGACAAAGGGAATAGAAAGGGTTGAATTTTTAGTTGATAGAAGTGTCGTAGAATTTCTAATTCACTGTGGTTGCATATAAAAAACTCATGGTATTATCTAAATTTAATTAAGTATTCAAAATGCATCATTTAGTAAATAGTACGAAGTAATAATACAATAACTTACTATGAGTTTGACTTTTGGGTTTTCATACATAGCAAATTATTTACTACAATTAGTTTCATGCTATGTTGTCTCCTAATACTAATATTCGTATCTCACAACGCTAGTTAAAGGGTGATTAAACTAGTATTGTCCTAAACACGTAATTGATAAATATGTAAAATTAATTACTAAGTAGTATTTGAGCTCGTGATTTTGGTCGTCATTTGATTAGTGATATTGATTACAACTAGGTAAAATATCAAATCCATCATGATTTTTGTCATCATAAATTAGAGTACCTTGTCATAGAGGTCAATGGAACTTAATCCTAACATTAAGTTCTTCTAACATACACATTTGAACTCCAAATTACCGTGCATGACAATTCCTAAGACAATGTGTATAAGATCTATAAGACAAGTAATTATACACTTGTCATGTATGCATGTAATTCAAAAAAATATGAAAAATTATGGATTAAAAATACTCTTAATTGATTAACATTAATTTGAGGCTACATATAACCTAGAATCTGTAGGATCCTAGAATAAAGATGACTACTCACTACACATCATTACATTAAAATCACATAAATATTATGAAAGTAAGATAAAAGTGGTAAAAAAAGCTTAGGTGGTCGTTCCATAAATTTAAGAGCTGAATATCAAATGATTAGTGAATGAAATATTTTCATTTGGTAAGTCACTCTTCAAATATCTTAACAACTCATCGCCTAATTTTTTTCATTCTCAATGGACATTGTTAATGCAAACATAAAACTACAAGTAAGTAAATTTCTCTATAAGTTTTGACAAGGAAGAAGATGGATATTAAAATCTATGATTTTCTAGTACTCTTGTGCAGCAGTCCATGAATTGATGGGTGGGTATGAATGAAATCAGAAGTTTCTTCAACTTGGCTGGTCCTTTTGAGCATTTACCCTGATAGCTTTGTTATCTAGTGTTTTTCTATGAAGAGCAGGAATCACATCGTTCATTTGTTTACTTCATTAACATTGTCATAGAACTAAAACCCATGGATTACTGGGTCTCATGATCCAAAACAACGCTCACATCCACCATTGTACCGTGCTCGCTAAACACTTTCTATAGATGAGCATCGTCCACTTATTGAGGTGTGCATATTGCGTAGTGTCATCGAAGAATCTGATGAGGACATCACACCATGAAATCTACAAACTGCGTCAAATCTTATCAGTGATAGAAATTCTAATTAGTGTAGGAGAAGCCCTAGTATCCTAATCTTATCTGTGATAGAAATCCTAATTAGTTTAGGAGAAGCCCTAACATCCTAATCTTATTAGTGAAATCCTAATTAGCTTAGGAAAATACCTAGTTTCCTTCCTTATATATAGATAGTTGTAGTATTCTTTTTCAATTGGATTTTGTTCAAATTAAAGTTAGCAGCTGGTTCTTTTTCCTGTATTCGTGCGTGTCGGCTAGATCGCCCGTTTACTTGTCTTCAGATTCCCAACTCTTATTTTTATTTCAGATTTGCAATTTCAGTTGCTTATTCTTATTCTTGCTTGTTCTTCGATTGCTAGTAGATACAATGACTTTTGTGGTCAGGTTGATCGTGCTTCCGCAAGATCAATAACACTTGTGAAGTAGGTGTAACGATTGCTAAGGCGCAACGTCCTAGACAGTTGTAGTCGGATCGCTAGCGTCTCCTCCTCTCAAATCGAAACTTTATCTCATCGAAAGATCGGGACCATGATGAAAAAGACTATGATGTTCGAAGTAGCTTTGATAAACCCATGACGAAAAAGACTATAGAATTAATCAAAAAACACATCTAATTTATATCAATGTTAAAAACAATTGTTGGCCCCTGATCCAAATTCTGAACTAACAATGGATCAAAAAATGAGTCAAAATTCCCATAATGACAATTCGAGTCTAACATTAGTACACCCACATATACTAGAATGTGGAATTAACAATGAATCAAAAAACAAATAGGAAAGTCATTACGAATCTCCAGTTATAATCAACCAACTGATTGCTCTTTTTCGAATTTTGGATTAAAGTTGTAACCAGTCAATGTTCCATCTAAACAAAGTGTAACAAATCACATAAATTAGCTGCTCATAACACATTTCACGAACCAAAAATTCAATGTAATAAACTAAGTATACATCAACTGATGTCAAATCAATAAACAAAACCCGCGAAAACCCTAGTCCTAAAATTTATTAAAAACAAAGCCATGAGCATATTGAATTGAATTCGGACTACAAGATTGATGAATTGGAAAAAAATCTAGCTTGAAATCTATAGAGAAGATGAGGGAAGAAGTCGACCATCGCAGACGATACCGCTTCGCCTGGCCAAGTATCTTTTCAGTGATTGGCTACCGCTTTGCCTGATGAATCGGATCGTGGAGGGATTGGAGAGATGGAAGAGAAATAGGACTTTGTTACGGATGGGTGGATGATCGGGGAATAGGTAGGAAATGTTCGAAGAAGGATTAAAGAGACATAGCTTTGGTAGTTTATCAAAGCTCAAGAGGAGGAAAAATCAAGACTATGATGCATGGAAAAGGAAAAAACATCGTTGTGAAGAAGATGATGAGTTGATTCGCCTACCAAAACCCATGATTGGATTTGGGGTTCCTATCCTACAAAGTCTTATGAGATTGTGCACAGAATAATTCCAGAGACAGCAAAGGGTGGGTCCTCCGCACTTTTATTATGAGAATGTGGCTCTGGTTCCAAAGGGTGTTTGGAATACAATCTCACACTTTCCTTATGATGTCGAACCGGAATTTATTGATTCAATGTTCTTTTTTGCAAGCACGTGAAAAAGAGGATATATTCACAACCTCCCTATTAAGAAGAACAGATTTCCTCTTGTGCCGCTTCGTCCATTTACGAAGCGTTTCCATTGACTAAAAAATGGTGGCTTTCGTGGGACACGACGAGGACCAAGCTTAACTGTCTGCAGACTGCAATAGGCAGTGCACAGATGACAGAGAGAATTCGCAAAGCTCTCGAAGAGTGTGGGGACAATGACCCCCGCATGCATGTTCAAAAGTATGCGTTAGATCTATGTCGCATGTGGAATCTTGTTTGGGTTGGCAAAAATAAGCTTGCACCTCTCGAGCCAAATGGATTCGAAACATTGCTAGGGTTCACACTAGAGGTGGTGGCATAAGTAGAACCGACAGATACAAATCACTGGGTAATTCATTCCAGGTAGATACGGTGGCTTACCATCTTTGGGTTCTCAAAGATATGTATGTACCCAAAAGGCACCAATGGTCTTGTCACTTTTTCTAGAATATATCGGCGGGACGGAAATTGCTCTTTGTTGTACGGAAGCGTGTAATGTAACAAGTAAATTATTTAACCACTAATTACAACGAATGATTCCCAGGAAAGATTGGGGAGACACACCGGTCTACTTCAGAATATCCAATCTCATAGACAGAACCACCCTTCAGAATATCCCTAGATATTCCTAGATAGGATATTCCTATGCAATTAAAAGCACAATAATCACTCTAATTATACTACCAAAAGGAAAGTTACTAAACTAATAAAAGGACAAAACACCAAATGATTACAAGGTTCAGTCAAAGTGGCCTACGTCCTCGGACACCAACACAAAACTTATATTTCACTCAAAAAATATTACAAAGAGGTAGAAAGAGAATCTTTAGCTTACTAGAAGATTGTAGCTGAGGATTGGTGCATCTTGGAATGAGAAAGGGGAGCTCCTTTTATATGAGCTAGGAACAAGCATTATACCTATATCCTAGCGATGTGGGATATAAGCCAATTTCAACACCCCTCTCCTACTGGGAATCCCTCTGAAGACGGTAGTTGAGGCTGAGATCTCAGAAGCAAACAAGAATATCACGCGAAGCTGGTGGGAGCAGACGAACCAAAGAGGGACGCTGGTAGACATTGCAGACATACGTCCAGCGGGTCGACACTCATAAACTAGCACCATTGATGGACTTGTATGTATGGAGGTTTTGATTTGGTTGGTGGAAGCTCATGCAACAATTTGGCAGACAATAATCGAGTGAGCTGTGATGAACTGGAAGGTAAAGAGTCATCCCTGTTTTATGACTATTTAGGATATTGGACTCGGTTAAGACAATATTGGCTAGCAATAGGAGTTGACTGGAAGAAGATGGTATCCTTTTTTTTTGTTAGTGTCACCTCGAGCATGTTGGTCCTTGACAGGTTCACTAACCTTGATACTACATTTTGGGCATTCGGGTGAAGGAGTTGGGCATAGAACTTCAGTAAAGTTAATGCAGCCACTTTTGGCGTTCATTTAAAAAAAAAGAGCTTCCAATCTCAGAATTTGCAGCCGAGATGAAGCTCCAGAATCCGAAGCCATGGTCAATGTACCCAAAACCAAAAAAACCTACTGCAAAAACAAGGAGTGCAGGAAGCAGACCTTGCATAAGGTCACCCAATACAAGAAGGGCAAGCAGGATAATCTTGCTGCACAAGGAAAGCGTCGTTATGATCGCAAGCAATCTGGTTATGCTGGTCAGACCAGGGCCGGTCCCAACATTTTGGAGGCCTGATGCAAAATTAAAATTGAGGTTTAAATTAAATTATGCTTCAATATAAAACAAATAGTTAAATTAGTAGGGTTGATTGTGAGTTTGTTGGTAATATCAGGGGGCATAAATTCGAGTCTCCACTGCAACAGAATAATTTTTTATATGAAATTTTATCAGACCTCGGCTGGCCGGAGACCCGGAGCAAGGCTGTCTTCCACCAAAAGGCCAAGACCACCACCAAAAAGATTGTCAATGCCAAAGCTGCAAGCACATGTCTTGGCAACCTCCTGTCAAGAGCTGCAAGCACTTGGAAATTGGTGAGGACAAGAAAGGAAAGGGAACATCTCTGTTTTAAGTGTGAATTTGTAGGGCACTTCCATGTCAGAAGCCGTCGGCTGCGTTGTTACTAGGCTCAGTATTTCAACTGGAACACAAGAAAAAAGCTTTATATTTATGTCCATGGTTACTTTTGTTAAGTACAATCCTGCTCTTGAGAATTCAGTTGTATCTGTGTCTAGAAACATTTTGATCACTTGTTTAATACAACTCTCGTCTTTCTTTTTTTTAAAAAGAGATAAAAATGGAGGAGTCACGTGAGGTTAGGCGACATTCGTTTCAATTGGCTGAACAACTAAGCGATGCAAAGATTGAGGCTAAACAAGCAACTGTAATAGGGTTTGGTTGAAAGTTAATTACATGAATTAAATGCCAGCCCTTTTAGGCTGGCTTCACCCACACTAGTAGTTTTAATTCATCAACATTTCAAACTACAGTAATTGATGTGTTCCCTTAATTCCCAGACCAAGCTAACTACAACAATACCCATAAACAAAGTTAAATGTTTTAAATCTCTGCAAGGTTATAGGCGCTGCCGAACACTAGATGAAACAGATGCCATGTAGCTTACATGCTCTTTCATCCACAGATAATGCAATGAGATGGGTTCCAAGTTGTGAAGTTTCTTGCTACTCCTAGCCCTTGTTGTAAAGCTGCTCTTGAACTTAAAAAATCTGGATTCAGTAATAATAGCTATTTTCTTATGCAAGTCATTTGATGGCCACGACTATTCTTTCATCTACTCTCCCATCTCTCTTATTTTCCCGTCCAAGTCCTTTTTAATAAATTACTTCATGCAATTTTCTTCTCGCAATTTGGCGAATCAGTCAGTGGTATCATAAGTTCTTTGCAAAATCAGTTATACTTGAGAGTGATTTTGTAGACACCTAAAATATCAAACACAAAGATATGGAGGGTTCACCTGGAGGAAAGAGGCTCAGAGTGCAGTCAGTGGCTCGAAGCTTGAGCAAGAGCATCAGCATGGCGAGTCAAAAACTAGAGGAATACGGATATATGGGCTCCAGGGCTCACTCCAGGACGACTCAACGAGCTATCGAAGATGAAGAAGCATTGAAATGGGCTGCAATAGAGAAATTACCAACTTATGATCGACTGCGAACCAGCATAATGGAGACTTTCACAGAGCACAATGGAAATATCAGGCAAGGGATTGTGCATAAGGAGGTGGATGTCACCAAGCTTGATACAAAAGAAAGACAGCAGTTCATCGAAAAAATGTTTAAGGTTGCTGAAGAAGACAACGAAAAGTACCTGAAGAAGTTCAGAAACAGAATAGACAAGTGAGTGTACATTCCATTGATTCCTTCTGTTGAGATGTTTGCTTTTACTTTCAGCTCACATGTTGTCATCCTACAATCACAACAAAACAGTAAGAAAAAGATTAACTAATAAATCTGAGTCACTGTATATTGTTCACAAAGCTTTCTCTATAACCTCAGAATCTTTCACAGCAGGTAGTGCAAATAAATGTCTGACAATGTTAAGCTTTGTTTACTATTCATATATATTTTGTTACGCAACCATTTACTTTCATGTAAACTAGGGTGGGCATTGAACTTCCGACCATTGAAGTGAGGTTCAGGAATCTAACAGTTGAAGCAGATTGTTTCGTGGGCAGTAGAGCTCTCCCAACGCTCCCAAATGTCACAATGAACATAGCAGAAATGTTTCTAGGACTCCTTGGGATCCAATTAGCCAAGAAAACAAAGATTACCATTCTCAAGGATGCCTATGGCATGGTTAAACCATCAAGGTTAGTCATGTCGCAGGTCTCGTATCAAAACTAGCAAATCTGTATGAAACAAAAGCAAAATCACAGAAGAGAAACATCAAGTTGTTTATTTGAAAAAAAAAAATAAAGTCACACGACATTTACGAATTCAAGAGTATTGTACAGGTCATGTATATCCCTAAAAAAAGTTGATTTGTTAATTCTATTTCAATTTCTTACTGTTTTATAGGATGGCCCTTCTGCTAGGACCACCCTCTTCTGGTAAGACGACCCTTCTGCTGGCTCTGGCTGGGAAATTGGCTCCTGAGTTGAAGGTTAGTTACTAGCCTGCCATAAATCATAGCCACTTAGTCTTAAATGTGACTTTTACCTGAAAACAATGGGAACCTAGCCTAACCCTTTGTCATTATGAAGAAAAACTAACAATAGGGTAAATAATAGACTTGAGTCATTATGGCCTGTATGTGCTCCGGGAGTTGTAGACTTTGATCTAATTAACCCATTTCAATCATGATCATTATATGAAGTACAAGATAAATATGTGCCATTACACTAAATTCAATCAACAAGCACGCCATTAAATGTAACGTCATATTATAACATAACAATCTGGTGATACTATTGTCAATGATCTGTGGTGCAGTTCACAGGAGAAATAATCTATAATGGGCACAAGCTTAACGAATTCATACCACAGAAGACATCTGCATACATTAGCCAGAAGGATGTTCATATTGCCCAAATGACAGTCAAAGAAACATTAGATTTTTCAGCCAGATGCCAGGGAGTCGGATCTAGATATGGTATGCTTACAACTTCAGTAAAATCAGGCTTGAAACACCTGGAAAATGCTAAACATCTGAATGTTATTTTTATTTTTCTCAGAGCTTCTGGCTGAGCTGGCGAGAAGAGAAAAGGATGCTGGGATATTTCCAGACCCAGAAATCGATCTTTTCATGAAGGCAATATTCAGAATTTTCTTATATATTTAATGGAACTGATGAAAAGTGTGATTTAAACTGAACCAAGTTTCTATTCTTGCTAAACAATTTTATCAGGCAACCGCTGTTGAAGGTGTTGAAAACAATCTGATCACAGACTATACGCTAAAGGTAGCCATACAACTTGCCAAAATCCGATTACTTTGTCTAACACTCATATAATTCTTCAAATTTTACCAGATTCTTGGATTGGACATCTGCAAAGACACCATTGTAGGAGATATGATGATTCGCGGTGTCTCTGGAGGCCAAAGAAAGCGAGTTACAACAGGTTGATATTTAGCTCAACAATTAAAAAGAAGAAGAATTTTTCCTTACATATGGTGAATGTTAGAATACTGATCAGGAAGAATTCAAGAAGATAGCTCCACAAATGATTGTCTTAGCAGTACATAAACCCTACAATAGAAATTAGGAGTAATAAGCAATCAAACTTACTGGTCCATTTCCACATAAATCAGGGGAAATGATTGTCGGCCCAACGAAGGTTCTCTTCATGGATGAAATATCTACAGGTTTAGATAGCTCCACAACCTTTCAGATAGTGAAGTGCTTGCAGCAGATTGTGCACTATACGGAGGCCACAATATTAGTGTCATTACTCCAGCCTGCACCTGAGACGTTTGACCTCTTTGATGACATCATTTTCATATCAGAAGGTCAGATTGTTTACCAGGGCCCAAGAGAATACGCACTTGAGTTCTTTGAAAGCTGTGGATTTCGTTGCCCAGATAGGAAGGGAACAGCAGATTTTCTACAAGAGGTAAGAGACACTGAAGAGTCAACTATCATGATATTGTGCCATGTTAAGCAACTTCAATAACATACAACCCACTAACTAAACTAAAACAATATAATGATTTCAATCCATTCTGTAAATTCTAAAACCAGTAAAAAGACAAACTTGGTATCATATAAAAACTATAATACGGACATTGTCAACAGGTAACATCAAAGAAAGACCAACAGCAGTACTGGGCTGACAAGTCCAGGCCATATAGATACATCCCAGTCTCAGAGTTTGCAAGCAGTTTCAAAAACTTCCATGTGGGACAGCAACTCATTGCCGACCTCGCAATCCCCTATGATAAAAGTAAAAGCCACAAAGCATCCCTTGTGTATTCAAAATACACTGTTCCAAAAATGAGACTTCTCCAGGCATGCTTCGACAGAGAAGTGCTACTGATAAAGAGAAACTCTTTTATCTACATCTTCAAGACATCACAAATCTTTTTAGTTGCAATTATTACATCCACGGTTTTCCTGAGGACCAGAATGCATACCAGAAATGAATCAGATGGTTCGCTGTATGTTGGTGCACTCTTGTTCAGTCTTACTACTAACATGTTCAATTCTTTTGCTGAGATGGCCATGACCATAAGGAGGCTTCCTGTGTTGTACAAGCAAAGAGATCTTTTTTTCTTTCCAGTATGGACTTTCACATTACCAAATTGGCTTCTTAGCTTCCCAATGACAATTATTGACTCCACCATATTTGTGGGTGTGACATATTATTCAGTAGGATTGGCACCAGAAGCCAGCAGGTATCATTTTATAATCCATCTTCTTAATTGTAGCATACAGAAATTGAAAGAGTCCGACTGATACCACTTGGCTCTATATTCTGCAGGTTCTTTAAGAACCTTTTGTTGGTGTTTCTGATCCAACAGATGGGTGGCGGGCTCTTCAGGCTCATCGCAGGTATATGTAGAACTGACACTGTTGCGAATACAGGTGGGAGTCTTACGCTTCTCCTTCTGTTCTTGCTGGGAGGTTTCACCATTGTTCGAGGTTAGTGTCATCTTTAATGAAACATGATGAGTCCTGCACAAATGCAAAGTGAAATGAAGTCAGCTTCAATTATTACTTCCTCAAGAAAAATTTGCATGTACTACGTATTCTGCAATATGCAGTAACATGGTTCCCAATTCATGTACACACAGGTGATATCCCGGACTGGTGGATTTGGGGTTACTGGTGTTCCCCTTTAATGTACGGTTTCAATGCTTTAGCAGTCAATGAATTATATGCACCAAGATGGATGAACAAATTGGTAACACCAATATGACAATGCAGTCAAGCAATATATATGCTAGCTTTTAACACCTAATGTTTGCTATTCTGAATCTGAACTTTTTGTGTGATATAGGGTTCAGACAATGTCACCAAACTGGGTGATGCTGTGTTAGAGATTTTTGATGTTTTTCACAATGAAAACTGGTATTGGATTGGAGCGGGAGTTCTTGCAATATGCACAGTCCTCTTCCAGTCACTCTTCACTTTATCGTTGATGTACTTGAACCGTAAGTCACAACTTTGTGATAGATTACCTATGGCTATGAAGATAAAATATCCCACAGCTTTCTAACAACAGTATTTGGTTTATCTACCTTATAGCAATTGAAGCAACACAGGCTTTAATACCTGAAGAAACAGAAAATGGACAGGCAGTAGTACGAAACCAAAATGGCAAACCAAGGGCAACAGCGGAAGTGGTAAATCCAAGAAGAGGCAATACACTTCCTTTCACCCCTCTGGTTATGTCCTTCGAAAACTTGAGTTACTCTGTGGACATGCCCCCGGTAAGAGCCCCATTCTTCTTCAGATGACCTACATATGAATTTGCATGCCGAATGATCACAGAATAAACACCAGTGACACTTGGTATTCGATAGGAAATGAAAGAACAAGGTGTGACAGAAGACAAGCTTCGATTGCTACGAGAAATAACAAGTTCGTTTAGGCCTGGAGTACTCACTGCCCTTATGGGAGTTAGCGGGGCAGGAAAAACAACACTAATGGATGTTCTAGCAGGACGAAAAACAGGTGGTTACATCGAAGGTGATATTAAAATCAATGGTTATCCCAAGAAACAAGAAACATTTGCAAGAATTTCAGGATACTGTGAGCAAAATGACATCCACTCGCCCCAAGTCACAGTTCTTGAGTCCTTAGTCTACTCGGCTTTCCTTAGGCTCCCTGCAGAAGTAAGCAGAGAAGAAAAATTGGTAAGTCCCTTGTAACTCAAGTACACAGTGTACGGGTTAAAATTTGGTGACATTTAATGAAGTTTGTTCACAATTTTAAAGGCATTTGTGAAAGAAGTGATGGATCTTGTAGAACTGAACAATTTGAAGGATGCTATAGTGGGGCTCCCTGGAGTCTCAGGCTTGTCAACAGAACAGAGAAAGAGATTGACTATAGCAGTCGAGCTTGTTGCTAATCCATCAATCATTTTCATGGACGAACCAACTTCTGGTCTTGATGCTAGAGCAGCAGCAATCGTTATGAGGACAGTGAGGAATACAGTGGACACTGGTAGAACTGTTGTTTGCACGATTCATCAGCCAAGCATCGACATTTTTGAGGCCTTTGATGAGGTACCATTTCAATCCACTGATTCTCTTCTCCCACTTTTTTTTCTCTTTATGCTCCTTCTCTCTGTTTCTTTTATGATGGAAATTTGCATCAGCTCCTACTGTTAAAAAGGGGAGGACAGACTATCTACTCAGGCCCTGTAGGTCGAAACTCTCAGGAACTCATCCGTTACTTTGAGGTAATTTTTATACCAAGGACTCTTTGCTGGCTAACAACTAATGGAGGCATCCTCTCTAACAAAGTTTCTCCCATCCTAGGCAATTCCTGGAGTGCCAAAAATGAAAGAGAAATACAACCCGGCCACATACATGTTAGAAGCGAGCTCAGTTGCAGCGGAGCATCATTTAGGAATCGACTTTGCAGAATACTATAGAAACACGCCCATGTATCAGTAAGTTTAGCAGCACTCTATTTATGTATATACATGAGTTTTTAATACCTGATGACTGACTATAAAGTGTGACACCAAATACGCGGTGTCAGGCAAAACAAAGCTTTAGTGAAGGAATTGAGTACGCCACCGCCAGGAGTTGAAGATCTTCATTTCCCTACCAAGTATTCTCAGAGTACATTAGACCAATTCAAAATATGTTTATGGAAACAGTGGTGGATATACTGGAGAAGTCCTGATTACAACCTTGTCAGATTTTTCTTTACATTAGCAACAGCCCTCGTTCTGGGGTCAGTTTTCTGGAATGCTGGCACTAAGAGGTACAGATAATCACTACCCACCAGTGTCATCTACGAGTTCTCTTATGTTTGGCTGACCAACTGAAAAAGAAAGTGGATGTCTGATTGCTCAGGGACACTTCAGCAAATTTGAACATGGTTCTAGGGTCAATGTTTGCTGCTGTGATGTTCTTGGGAGTAAACAATTGCTCAACTATACAGCCAGTTATAGAAACTGAACGAACAGTATACTACCGAGAGCGAGCAGCTGGAATGTACGCACCCTTACCTTATGCAATTTCACAGGTAAGAACATATAATTCAAAAGTGTGAGATCCGACTATAATTTGCATGTCTAATTCGCAAATATGCATTTCTTCATGTGCAGGTTGTTATTGAAATACCGTATGTGTTTATTCAAGCAACATACTACACGCTTATAGTGTATTCAATGGTGCATTTTGAGTGGAAAGCAGACAAATTCTTCTGGTTCTTCTATGTCAGCTTTTTTTCCTTCCTCTACTTCACATATTATGGAATGTTGACCATGTCGCTAGCTCCTAACCACCAGGTTGGAGCAATCCTTGCCTCATCCAACTATTTACTCTTCAGTGTCTTCTCAGGCTTCTTTATCCCAAAACCGGTAAGCTCAGTCTTAAAATGTGTTTACGTTTATCATCCTTAGATCTTACCAGTTTTCTAAAGGCACCTAACTTGTTTGATACTTGGATATTTTTTTCCTTCAGAAAATTCCCAAATGGTGGATTTGGTATTACTGGATATGCCCATTGGCATGGACTGTTTATGGGCTAATCGTGACTCAGTATGGTGATATGGAAGACACTATCAAAGTTCCAGGGATGTTACCAGATCCTACTATCAAAGAATTTGTGAAACACCACTATGGGTACCATTCGGATTTCACAGGTATTGTGGCTGTAGTACTGCTAGCCTTTTCAGTATCCTTCGCCCTACTGTACACAGTCTGCATTAGAGCATTCAACTTCCAGACAAGGTGATCCACATGATACAAAGGGGACTCAGACAGGCCCAAACACGGCAGTGTTTATTCCTAAACAAATTTCACGACCATTCAAATACCATCTCACGTATGCTAGTCTTTGATTTTCAGAACTTTTTGCAATAAAGCTTAACTGGGTGAAGTGTGCTTTTGTCACGCATTTTCTCAAACATTTCAAATGCATCCCTTGTACCCAAAATTGTAAACCCTTTCAGATTGCATATTAACAACTTCATCTTCTAGCATATATGTTATCTTTTTCCCCTTATGAATCAATCACTAAACACGTTATGCTGCAGAACTCAATCTGCTCGAATCAACCATTTATAGGGGTGCAAATGAGCCGATACACTCGCGAGCGGCTCGTGAACATACTCGGTCAATACCCGATCAAAGCTCGTTCGATTATAAACAAGCCAAGTACGAGCAAAATTTTTAGGCTCGTTTAATAAACAAGCCGAGTTTGAGCAAGCTAGTACTCGACTCGTTTATGTTCGTGAACATGCTCGTTAAAAACTCGTTTAATACTCGAACAGTACTCGTTTATTACTCGAATTATATTCGTTTAGTAATACTCATTTAGTACTCTTGTAATATCTATTTAATATTTATTTTATAATGATACTTTGTATTTTTTATTTTTTATCTTTTAAAACCAGATCACAAAATCAATCAAAATCAACATAAATTCAAACTTTATAAAATTCAGGTTTTGTTTAGTTGCAGGTACTTGGTCTTGTTTGGTTGCAGATGTGAAGGAGACTGATATAGGAACTGATCTCCTTCACACCCGCAGCCAAACAAGACCGAATACCCGCAACCAAACAAGACCAAACGAAAAAACCCTAGACAAACACAACTCACAAATCACAAACAGCAAATTGCCAACCGCCGACAACCAAATTCTCTGCATTTTCAATATCTCTCTATCCCTCTCCGTCCTCTCCCACCATCACCACTTTCCCCTTCTTCCCTCCCATTTCTATCCCCTGCGTATCACAACCCCCACCTCCGTAAAATCCCTTTTTGAATCCAAATCGGTGTACATGGTCAAGGTTAGGGAAGGCGCTACAGCCGCGGCGGCGCTTGGAATCAAGTAAAATTTAACTCGAGTTCGAGTAGTTCGCGAGCCGAGCTCGAGCTTAAGAAAAAATTATCGAGCCGAGTTCGAGCATTACATATAAAAGTTCGTCGAGTTCGAGCCGAGTTCGAATCCATGCATATATTAATCGAGCCGAGTTCGAGTATTGCGATACCCGGCTCGGCTCGGCTCGTTTGCACCTCTACCATTTATATTACTCGAACTGAAATCAACCTGGATTATAACAAAATTACATTTAGAAAACTGCAGAAGACAAAAAGTGTTCTAACCATATTTTGAGAATCGACGGCTCCGTGTGCTCCGTAGCACGCTGAAGCTGGAAATCTGCAAGTAGAGAAAAGCTGGAAAGGCTCGTCTGATCCCTTAATCTGTGGCTTTTTATACTAAAAGATAAAATCTAATCTGAGCAACCAAAAATGTATCTTATGCGCTTTCAGGTATTAAAATATTATTATTTTAGTGGAATGCGGATTTTTTAAAAAGGGATAAAATTTAAAAGAGCGTTGAACTATCACCACTTACCGAATTGCGATCAGAACTACCACGATTTTCAAAAAGGGTGCGATGAAAAAAAAATTTGACTGATTTTCTAAAATAAAATTTACCATTACATTCCTAACCTAATATAATTATAAGACTTAAATTTGTCTGAAAAAATTACGTCGTTTGGTTATCAAAATAAATTATATTATTTTGCGCACATAAAGAAAACAACGTTTTTTGATAACCAAATGTCGTAATTTTCGCACACAAATTTAAGTCTTATAATAATATTAGGTTTCGAATGTAATGGTAAATTTTAATTTAGAAAATCAGTCCAATTTTTTTTTTCATCGCACCCTTTTTGGAAATCATGGTAGTTCTGACCGCAATTGGGTAAGCGATGATAGTTCAGACCCCTTTGGGTTTTTCCCCTTTTAAAAATAAAAAAAAAATTCTTAAAGAATTTTGAACTGTCATCTTCTATTTAATTATGGTCCAAACTATCTCAAATTAAACACCACTAAGGTCATATTTTGTTGCACTTATTGAGCTCAAACATTTAGTGAATCAAGTACTTGTTCTTTGTCTCTTAATGAATGTATGTAAAGTCTGAATGATTTGTTACAAATTTTATATCTGAATCATTCAGAGGTGATATCTAAACGATTATTATAATTATCTCTTTATTTTTTTCATATTTTTATGGAATCAATTTTGCTCGGATTGTACTTTAATCATAATCACATCAATGCTGACCGTAGCTAGTTTCTTGAATTAGAATATCATACTCTTTATAAATAAATAATATTTTTATAACATGATTATAAAATTAATTTTTATCTTTATGTTGTAAAATTATAATTTTAATTTAATTTTATATTAATAAATCATTATATATTAAGATACTTAAAAATAAATTGTCAAATGAAAATAAATCATTCAGCAATCAGATGTGATTTGACAAGTGGTCTGACCATTCAGTTTCTCATTCAGCATTCGGCTCTTAATTTTAGAGAACGTACGTCATCTAACCCATTCAAAAAAAATCAAACTCGTGACTGTTCATCGTCATCTCTTACGGGTAACCTTCATCCCGCACTCTCCCTTGACCCTCAATTTCGCCGTCATAACAGTCACCGTCACCAAAGCTCAAACCTTTCCTTCAATTTCCAACACCACTTCCCTTCTCTCCCTCCCTGGCCAAACTCCATCACCCCTCCTCTCCGCCACTCCTCCCGGCCCCTACACCCAATTTCAAATCTCCACCTCCACACCCACCTAACTCGAAGATGACTCACCGATCAGCCATGACCGCTTTCTCAAAGGTAACAAGCTTGATCGGCTCAACACCATGCAGAACTTCAGCTACCACCACGAACTCCCCCACAGGTAGATCTGGGTCGCATGTTGAAGCCGGGCTAGATTCATTTTCGGCCTGCTCGTCGGTTCCTTCATTGACTTGATGATGCTCTTATCTCCATACATGATTCTGCTGCGGTTTCTAGTCAAGTAATAATGAGTCAGCGAGTCTGGCTAGTCCACCAGAGGACCACACACATAGGTTTTACAAAAACCGTGACATAGAGTTCTTGGAGTTAGTCGGGACGGTGGATGTGTCTTTTGAAATTAGGGTCTTTTCTTGTTAATTTTCGTATGTTGGAAAATGTTTTTGAAGTTAGGGATTAGATTCACAAAGTGTTTCGATTGATCAAAAATTTTAGAATTACTGAATGAGGTGGTGGAGCAGTAACTGTTTTTAAAGGAGATACAAGTTATGTTAGAAGTGGGTGGTCTATCCTGGAATAGGCATGCAAAGTTTCATAACTGGCGAATAAAGTTTCAGCAACCATCATTTGTTCATTCTAAACCTGTAATATTTGTAATAAAAAATGTTGAATTTTTTTTTTGCAAAACTAATTCCTTTCACTCGTTTTCTATCATATCCACCACTCTGATTGATTTTTTTAGAACTATCCATTTTGATCTGCATAGAGCAAAAATACCTTAGATTTTGCTCTCACAAAGAACGCAAATAACACATGGATGAGAAGTCTATTTCATCTGTTGATCTGGATGCCAACTGAAATTACGTCATCTGCATGTGCGAGAAGAAACTAGATTTATGCTTTATGCTAATGTGAAAATCATTTTTACTTTATTGAATTGCGAAATGGCTTATGAATTTTATTTTTCATTAGAGCGAAAATCATCTGCAAGTTTTGTTCTTTGATAGAGTGAAATAAAGCTCTAGTCCAGCAGAGCCCTTTGTCTTTATTTCGTTCTTCCTCATTTCTCTCCCCAAAATCATCATCTCGTGTCAGCTATCGTCGCCTCCTTAAGTGGATCACCTCTCTCACTTGGATCTATAGACGTCACTGTTATCAGCCCTCTTCCGCCCATCTCAGTAAGTTTAATTGTAGGGTTTATATAGTTAGGGTTTATGTACTTATGGGTGTGTTGGGAGATTGTTAGAATTTTAAGGTTTCGGGCTTCCGTAGTGCAAATTGTGTAGAATTTTTGTGGTTGAAGTCTGGACATGAATGATAATGTTATTGGGTGATGAAATTTGTAGGACCACTTAGTTTATTATCTAATTAAAACTGCTTCTTTGATGATTTCATTTAATAGGACTGACGCAACAATGATATGTTTTTTATGGTGCTGAAATGTCGACTCTGGAGATAATCGATATGTTAGTTATTGATGAGTTTACTAACGAGCAACTAGAATTGTAAGAGGAAACCGATGATGTGAAAAACTTAGCTAAGAATTTTTTTTAGAAAATGGGATTATGATTTTGATAATTTTGTTGTTGATGAGTATGGAAATATCATAGAAGGAATGGTAGATGTCGAAGTGGGTGAGAATTCACAAACCATGAAAGATCCAATGGAGTTCGAATAGGGCAATTATTCTAAAAAAAGGGATACAGGCATGGTTGAAAAGACTCTTTTTCTTTGTGAGTATCCTTATTTTGACAATTGTTCTGATTGGATGATGGCCAATACCGATGAAGAGTTAAGATTTGATACTTCATATTCGAAAGATGAGCTATTTAAGGGGCATCGTTTTGTATTAAAGGATGTGGTGATACACGTCGTCAAGTGTATTCCATCATGAATCGGGTTGAATACAAGGTCAATAAATTAGAGCCATGTATGATGAAATTGAAAAAATTGAAGCGTAGGCTGGACGGGGTTGGTTGAGTTATGTGTGGATGGCCAGAAAGTTAAGAAGAAGACTTTTGTAATGTTTGTTTGTAGTGTGTACAATGGTCTGCATATCTATGACCATAATGTAATTCAGAATGATAATTTTTACTTGAACAAAGACTTTATTGGTTGGAAGAACAAGGAGTTCATTCAAAAACTACAACATATTTTTCCTCTTCTTCTAAAAGAAATGATGCAAAATAAATATGGATTCGAAGTGTCATATTTGACAGCGTGGAGGGAGAAACAAAAGAATTAGAAATCTTATTGGGTGATTGGAAGAAGTCTTTCGATTTATTGTCATTGTATATGGACACATTACAGAAGACAAATCCAGGTACGACGGTTTGTTGGCAGAAGACTAAGGTGGACAGGAAGTTATATATGAACAAGCTTTGTTGGTCCTTTAGCCCCGCAATTTAGGCTTTTAACTATTATCGTCCCGTACTTTCTCTGGATAAGACACACTTAGATAGAATGTATAAGAAAACTTTACTTATTGTTATTGGCTTAGATGCAAACAACCACATATTTTCCCCTGTGTTTGCACTCGTGGAGAATGAGAATAACTCGGGTTGGTCATAGTTTATGAACAGTATCAAGAAGGGAGTAACTGATAGAGATAGATTGTGTGTCATTTTTATATACATGTCGGCATACTACATGTCATTGTTCTAAAAATCTCCGTTACAGACTGATTAATCGCCGATTATCGCTAGGCGGTGTTGAAACATTCCGCCTATCCGATTAATTGTTCATGACTTAATTTTTTATTAAAATAATAGTTTTTGAACATAAATATTTATAATTAATTATCAAATTTATTATTATATTTATAAATCCGATTAATTGTCCGATTAATCGTTCCAATTAATCTCCACCTAGCCGATTAATCGCTAAGTGTTGTGCTCACCGCCTAGCGCTTTTTAAAACATTGATAATATGTACAACCAACATGAGATGTATATTAGGCATAAAATATATATATCAAATCTTCATGAATGTAGTTTATATCAAAATTGGAGTAAATATTGATATGGTTTAAAGATATTTTGATGGATAGAAAGCTCGTGGTCTAACACCATAAATGGATGAAAAATATTTTTTAATTAATAGGTTTGAGGCTGGTGATGATGCTTAATTTTTTGAAAGTATTTTATTTAGTCAAAATCTTTTATTGTTATTGTGTATTAACTCAGCTCTACCACCTAGTTTCACTTTTGGGATTAAAGATACACAAATGTCTTTTCAATCACAAATGCAACGTGATCTTTTATATGTTGGATTTTTGGAAAAGTATTAAACACAACTTAATGAAAAGGCAACATCATACAATAATTCAAAATAAGAAATGAGAGAATAAAAAACTAATAAATATCATTAGAATAAAAAACAAAAATACAATATAAATTCATAAATTAAGTACAAACTAGTATTTTTCATTAGGCTCAATAACTCAATTTGGCCCTAGTATTATAAGATAATTTTAATTTGTTGCGTCATTTCAAGTTCGAAGTTAGTGCTTTAACAAAAATCTCAATATTTGTAAGATAATTAAATAATTAATATTGATAACTGAAAATAAAAATATACTTTAAATCACAAGAAATAATAAACTAACTAGAAGTAAGGTTACTTTGTATGGCCTCAAGCTCTGTCCTGAAGCGAACCAAAAAGTTACCAATCTTTCAACATCCATCATCATATTCACCACTGAATTCCTTAGGTGAATCTCTGTCACTGCAAACCTCAGACTTCTCGACCTTTTCACCAGATATTGTTTCCACACTATCGAACTTCCTTTTCAAATTCATAATTGAATTATTCAAACAAAGCCCTAAAGATGAAGTATGTAAAAATGATAACATGTATATTAGATAAATAACTAATCCAAAACTCACACTTTTATTAATGCATGTGGGAAATATGCGTCCATTGGAAATCAAATGTTTCCCAGAATTATTATTAATTTTCTTATTCAATCAACTTTAAAATAAGATTTCAATTTATATGTATACCTATTCGAGTTATAATAATGGTAATGTTATACTTATTTGAATGGCATTTAAAATTCAATCTTATCAAATTTTTTGAATTATATAATTAATTAATTAATTTTTTCATTGTATTAATATGTGCATCTTTATAGTAAATTTTCAGCTTTATTAATGGTTAATTTAAAATAAGATTAAATAGCAGCAACATTTTTTTCAAAACATGATAGATTTAACTTACAAAATGATTAAAGTACTACATAAATATTTAGATTTTTTTCACCATCTTATTTGATGTCATCTATATAGATAACTTTTTAAGTACTAATCTACTGGGCAGATACATAAATTAATGATTCCAAAAATTTAACATAATAACAACATAAATTTTTGCACATTAACCAAATCTTAAATATATTTTTGTGGTATACATTATTGAATTTCATTTATATTCATCTTATGTCATTTAAATGGTGTAGGCTGAATGTTAATGGTTTGTTTATTTTACTTTTATGTTTTTTGAACGTGAATATTTTAATTAAATTTATCAATGATATGTCATGAGGTTAAAAAATCCTAATAGTATCCTTTAAAATACTTATACAACTTTGTAAGTAGTAGACAACCAACATAATGCAAGGTTCATCACAATCATATGACCAATATAGGTAGGAGAACAAACATACCTATAAACTAAAATATGTAATAGTAGATGGAAATATAAATACATAAACTTAAAAAAACAAGTAAACTAGGACACACCCAAGTATTTAATTGATAAAGTCCCTTCATAAAATTCCATCAAGAATAGCAACTATTGTTTCACAGTGTCACACACCCTAGACACAAAAATTTGTGACTTTTGCAAAGATTTAAATGAAGGCATGTGGCCTCAAAAAATCTCCTTAGCAGCTTTTATCAACAATGTGATTAATCATAGGTGTGTGATTTGTACTTTATCACATTTAGGAAGAAAAATCAAAGTTTCTGTCTTTGCTCATATTTTTGAGAGTTATATTCAGAAATTCCATGACCAAGACAAAGAGATAAGGGAAATTAAAATTTTCATGACCAATCATCTCTCTATTTTGTTGGTCTCTAGCTTTGTTGTCCACCTTAGTAAATATTGCCAAGCTTATGCTACTTCAGCTTTTATTTTAGTCTTGTTGCAATCCAACATTGTACGTCTAGATCAAGTTGTCTCAACTACCTTTATAAGCTTAATATTTTTTAGAAATAATTTTATAATAAGGTTGGACTAAAGAAAGCGAGCGCAACCAATAAGGGTTATAAGGAAGATCGATGATCTAAACGAGTAGGAGGGACACTACATAACAAACTCAAGTGAGGACTCTTCATGCTGGAGCGGGAGATGGATGTTGTCGTGCAACTCCCCAACTGATGACCATATGTGAGCCTCATCACCATCATGGGTGTGATCTAGTGGTAAAGACAGTGAGTGGTGATTTCTAGTAATCCTCAAAATTAAAGATCGAATCCTATGATAGTCGTATGTGTGCGTACAGTAATATAATATTATATTAATAAAAAAAAACTTAATATATATATATATTGAGTCTCATCCTGAGATAGGATATAAGCTATCTCATTCGCCATTGAGTTGTAACTATTCAAGATTATTGCACCTAAAGCCTTGATGTTTCACTGGATGTATGTATTAGCCTAGTGAGGCCATTACTTGAGAGCCTTGGCACCAATCCTGATCAATGTGAATTGGGACTGCTGAGATATTCTCCCTTTGGATGTGCTACACATTAAAGTCAAAGGTTATGCCCGTCAAATCTTTCTTGCTAGTACTTCTGGTCGATAAGATAGCTCCATGGACAAAGATCAAAACTGTTTGGTCATGACACTAGCTGCTCCCACGCAAGCACTAACATTAGTCGTCAAGCCTTACGGGTTAGGATACCACTGTGCTAGAGGGAGCGAGGGGCCTTAGTCTGAGGAACAGGAAGACCAAAATCACTAGATAATAGTAACATTACTAAGAGACAAAGTTGACTTAGTATGGGAGTCTTGCATCTTGATGAAGGTTGTTCTTTTTAGATTAAAGATCATATTTTCCTCTAAGAATCTGGAATCCTCTATTTAAATATGTGATTGCATTTATGCCGCCAGATATCCCAAATACCTTATCATGTCAGAAGGATGAGCATATCCCCCTTCTAACTAGAGGCGGATTGCTCCACAAATAGAAGACACCAAAGATCATTGAAACTGTCAAATTGAAGATGCATACTTAGAGCATCGCCAAGTTTACCCCAAAGGAATTTGACTGGATCACTTTGAATGAACAAATGAGTCACAATCTCCACATTATTATCTTTACAGCAAGCATATTTAGATGCTAGAATGGATTTCAATGGATTTTTATCTTTTAGCTTGTTGGTTTGTTGCCTTTTGGAGTCTTATATATCTATTAAGCCTTACTTGTCTTTTTATAATATTTCATCTTCTCCAAAACAATTCTTGCTTGATCATGAAATTCAGCGAACTAAATAAATTGTCACTTGATATAGTGCCTCCATTACAAATTTATTTCAAGTAGTGTTCTTAATTAAATTTTGAATTTCAATTACATTTTATCTGGCATGGCTAGTCGCGCGTCGAAGTTCTATTTAAGTAACGTGTAGTTGTAGAAATACTATTTGAAGAAACATTTCTATTATTGTTTGAGATAAAATGGGATAGGCTTAACATTTTGAAACTAGGGTAGATTTGATATTGTGAACATAAAATAAGATACTTTTAGAATAAATTTAAAAAAATATAATATATTATGTTCTATATTAAAATGATCTGCCATGAGGATCAGATCTGAACCGCTACTAGCCTAGTCTGTTAAACTGAACTTGTTACTACGCAATATAAGATCCTCCTCCAATCAAATTTAAAAACTATCTCAAAAATATAAATTATGGAAAGCTTCACTAAACTTAATTCATGTAATAGTAGCTGGAAATCCGCCAGTATTCTATCCCAAAATGATTTTCTCCAGACTTCACCACTTTTTCGCACTATACTCAAGAAGAAAGACAACAAAATGTGCATTCTCCTCACCAGTATAAGTCAGAATATCGAAATTCATCATTATGTATTTTATTGAATTCTCTTTATCGAATGGATCGAAGGTCGTGTTCGAATTCATCTTAAAAAGTCAGTCATCTTATTTGATATTGTATCATTCTCTTAGCAATTTTGTGTGGAGTTAGAAAGGTCAAAATAGTCTATTCAACATTTGTCTTTCTTTTCTAGTCCAAATGTATGTCTAAGAAAATGTATTTACTTCTTTAAGGTAAAAGAGCACAACAAAATAATATTTGAATTCAAATTAGAACTATAAATTTACCCACTCTTGCAGAATGAAAAAAAAATTATTTTATTACTTTTGCTATCAAAGTGGTGTGATCTAATTTTTTAAATAATTTTTAAGATAAAATATTATAAGATCTAATTTATTGCTCTGATACCATTTAATCCAACTCGATGATCAAATCAGAATTGCTAAAACTCTAGTAAGTTCAATATTGCAATCTAGTATGTACTACAAAAGACCATGTTGACAAGTAACTCTACCCTAACACAAAATCCAAACCAATATTTGAGACACATGTAACGGTTAGTGACATTAGATGTTCTCCTTTCAATGAAACTCATAACATTTCCATTAGAATCCAATAAGAACAAATTGCAAGATCAATCTTATCATTTAACACATCATGATTCTAACGTGGAGAGCCTACTTTAGTACCATCTCTGGTGATCCAACTCAAAGAACCAGATCAAATTATTATTATCCACTAACAGAATTAAGAAATTTAGAGGAGATGACGTTTCAGACCAAAGGTGGTCCGAAAAAATTTTTGGACTAATTTCGCAACCCGAACGTATTTGTACCGGTATTGGTGGGGAATGAAGAAAAAATTATATTACTTTCGTACCATTTTTGCACCATTAGTGGGTTTAATTTTTCGGATCAGTGGTGGGGAGTTTGTGGGTGTGCTATTTGAGGACTATTTTCGCATCATTTTTTCACTATTTTCAGAACATACCTAATTTAGATTTGTTAAAGTAGACAGATTTAATATTTGATTCTCTATCGCAGTTTCGTTCGCATCATTTTTGGATTATTGTTTGTATTATTTTCGCAATATTTTCACAATATTTTCGGATTAAGCATAATTTATTTTCGCACCAATTTCGGATTTTTTTCGCACTATTTTCATACTTAAGGTTTTTTTCGTAATTTTTCGGATTAGGTTCGTATTTTTTCAATATTTTCGATTAGTTTTCATTAAAACTAATTTGATTTTTCGGATTTCTTTCGCTTAATTTTCTTATTTAATTTAAATTAAAACTAATTTGATTTTTTGGATTTTGTTCAGATTCGTTTCGCACTTTTTTCGTATTTAACTTAATTTTCGGTATTTGTCGTATTTGGTTCGGATTTTTTTCGCATTAATTTTTGAAATTTGACAAGGATGAATAGTACTAATTTGATTTTTCGGATTTATTTCGGATTTGGTTCATAGTATTTTCGTACTAATTTGACAAGGATGAATAGTACTAATTTGATTTTTCGGATTTGATTTTTCAATTATTTTCGTACCCACCTCTGTGCAGATTCCTGACGCAGGAATCTCTGCATGTTTCCCCCTGTCACGTTACTCTGAATTTTGTTTCTTTCCCCATACGCGTCTTTAAATTTCCTTCACTCAACCCTATTTTCTTTTACCTAACCATCTTCATCTTTCATCTTCTCCTTCACTGACCGAGACATTATCATTCCATCTCTTCATCACCTTATAGTCAGCCATCCTTCATCATTTTTCTTCAATTTGAGTGTCAAGTTTGAGGTCCATTATTTCACGAGAAGGCCAGTTCTGGAGTGAAGATGTCATCTTCCGCGGAGAGCAATTTATTTTTAGTGGAAGTATAATTTATTTCTTATTTTCGATCGAATATTCGTGAAAGAAAAGGTTAGATTTTTCTTTGAAATTTTAGCATGCATGTTATAATTATTTATTTAGCTTCGAATGACTTTGCAATTAATGTAGACTTAGTTGATAAAAAAATTAATTTGAAATTGTTCTGGTAACTTGAAAAAAAATCGGTCATTTCATGGGGACGTAGTTGTACATAGTTACTACTGGACCGAACCGGTGAAAACCAGCTAAACCGTTGTGTACCGGCCGGTTTTTGAAAACTGATTCAATATGTAATTAATTTACTCGTAGTCATTAATCCAAAATATTTCAGAATTAAATGTATTATTATGTACTTAACAGAATTCATAATTATTTATACCGAACCGGACCGGCCGGTTCAACCGGTCCAACCGTGAACTGGTGATTGGTCCGGTCCGATTCCACCCATATTACACATCCAGGGTTCAACTGGACTGAACTCATATTACACATACTAATTAATCAGATCAACTAAAAAATGCTAGTTAAAAGCAAAATGGGCTTATTAGGAATTGATCCTAAGAACTAGAATTTCTTGGACAGTCCCACACCCGCTCGGCCAACTTAAATTCCATGACTTTTTTTATCATTACTTAAATATATAAATAAAATTATGAGTGAATTATTATTTTTTTAACATTTTCTATTAGAATTTGTTTTCGGTTGTGTTTTGTGAATTTATTTCGAGTTTCACATTTGGATTTCTTTAAGTATGCCTTATTTTCGCTTTTATTACCACAATATTTTTGGACTTGCAGTTAATTATAATGATTTGAATTTATACAATTTTTTGAGTTTATATTTTGGTATTTTAAATGGAAAATTGTTAAACTAATTAAAAGAAATTAGTAAAAATATAAATATTTTTCTATAGTTCATACTGGACTCGAATGTTATAAGTGATTATAGTTATTAAGCTATCTAATTTTAGATTCAGTTATTTTTGTGGAAAAATATTGTGTTTATCTAAATGCATTTAGTAAATTTTATTTGAAACATATAGTGTGTTTCATTTCCTTACTGAATTTTCAATTTGAGTTCCTTAAAATAGGTAAATTTATATATTGCATTTAGTAAAAAAATTCTTTCTTACAACTATTAAAAATTCGAAACAAATTTCCAGTTACCAAAAAAATACGAGCTCAATTTTACATATAATCATTATAATAAATTGACAGTGTGAGGACGAAGATCGATGTATAACATGAATGAATTAATGTATCGTCGGTCTTGGATGTACGATTACACCTTGGTGCCTGGATATGGTTATCGAAATATATCGGTATACATTGATGGTGTTAAAGAATTTATTCAGTCAGCAATTGCGAATGGGGCGGTGTCTGCCGGTCAGATATTTTGTCCCTGCAAGAAATGTAAAAATAAAAAATGGCAGCTGATGGAAATCGTGGAAGATCATTTACTAAGTGTGGGGTTTATGAGCTACTATTTCAATTGGACTTCTCATGGAGAAGCAAGTTGGGAAATGTATCCGTCGAATTTGTATTTTGGTTCAGGTTCTTCTAATATTTCATCGCATTTACCGATCAAAGAGCCTCATTATTACTACACCCACATTGCACAACCTTATCCTTTTAATACTGATCCTGGAGCGACCACTAGTGGTGGAGGGGGAGACACAACTATGTATGAGGACCAATTTGGAGGACAACCGCTATGACCTGGAAACACTTCTTCCCACACAGATGTATCGGTGAACATGAGAATGTTGAACATAAAGTCAACATCTAACATGTTAGAAAGTACATATGATGAGCTGTGTGATTTGTTTCGTGATCTACTACCACAGAACAACACTTTTCCGCGCAACTTTTACGAGACGAATAAGGTGACTGCGAGGTTTGAGCACCCGTACATCAAAATTGTTGCTTGTATGAGGAACTGTATGTTGTTTTATAAAGATGATGCAGATCTGAACACATGCAAATTTTGTGGCGAACCGAGATACAAACAGAAGGGTAGCTTGAGAAGCGGCGTAGTGGCCCGTAAAAATATGTTCTTCTTATCAATAATCTCACGGCTCATTAGATTATTCCAATCTGCTGAAAACGTAAGACATATGCGTTGGCATAAACAATAAAAAAGGATCGACCCATGTGTAATGACGCATCCATCTGATTCTAAGGCATGGAAGGCTTTTGATATTATGTATCCAGAGTTTGCAGAAGATCCACGAAATGTTAGGCTCGGTTTGTGCACTGATGGTTTCACTCCTTTCTCTGGAATTGGTGGCAAGTCATACTCATGTTGGCCGGTTATTGTTACTCCATACAATCTACCCCCATGGTTATGCATGAAACAACGCTATCTATTCTTGACATGCATCATACCTGGTCCGCGGGGTCCCGGTAAGAGGATTGATGTCTATCTACAACCCCTTATTGATGAGCTCAGACTTCTGTGGGAAGTCGGAGTTCCAACATTTGATGAGTCGGAAGGTTCAAACTTTCAATTGCGCGCTGCCTTGATGTGGACCATTAACGACTTTCCTGCTTACGCCATGCTTTCTGGATGGCAAACTCAAGGAAAACTTGCATGTCCAGTTTGCATGCACCAGAATATAGGATATTATCTTCACAATTGTAAAAAGATAACTTGGTTTGATTGCCACCGCAAGTTCTTACCGAGGAATCATCCATACCGAAGGAATAAAGTGTTGTTTCGAAAGAATGTTATGGAGGGAGGACAACAGCGAGTGAGAGTTTCTGGCGAGAATATTATAAGTGACGAGATCTGTTATTTTCCGAGGATCGTGGATGCACCTATGGTCGGAAAACTCCCAGGATATGGTCAAAGTCATAACTAGACAAAGAAAAGTATTTTTTGGGATCTTCCTTATTGGAAACATAATCTGCTACGACATAATTTAGACGTTATGCACATAGAGAAAAATGTGTTTGATAACTTGTTTAACACAATCATGAAAGTCTCCAAACATACGAAGGACAACCTCAATTCCAGAAAAGACATCGCAGCTATTTGTAACCGTAAGTCACTCGAGGCAATTGATATGGGAAATAATAAATTCTTCTTACCAAAAGCCAAGTATGTGTTGGATGATGCCGATGCTACTGAAGTGTGCCGGTGGATCAAACAACTAAGGTTTCCAGATGGTTTCGTGTCCAATTTGGCTAATTGTGTTGATGAGGATAATCGCAAGCTGGTCGGAATGAAGAGTCATGATTGTCATGTATTCATGGAATTACTACTGCCAATTGTGTTTCACTGTTTGCTTCCATCGCAAATATGGAAGTCGGTGTCAGAGTTATCCACATTTGTTAGGGAAATATGTGTTTCTGCTCTCCGTGTGGAGCGTCTAAGTGGTCTCAGTGAAAGCATAGTCATAGCTTTGTGCAAGTTGGAAACACAATTCCCACCTAACTTCTGGGACTCCATGGAGCATCTGATAGTTCATCTTGCTGAGGAAGCTATGTTAGGTGGTCCAGTTCAATATAGATGGATGTATCCATTCGAGAGGTACATGCACGTGTTGAAGAAGAAGTGCAAAAATAAGAGACATGTCGAGGCTTCAATGGTGAAGGCTTACATACGTGAAGAAGCAGGACACTTCGCAGAGTCCTTTAATCATCCCAATTCTGACAGTGGTGTATCCATTGAAGACATCAAAACTCCGATATCCATTTTTAACCACCATGGAAAAGGTTCTGGACAGTATCGATCCATCGCATTGTCTAAAGAAGAGCGTAGTGCGGCCGAATATTTTGTGTTATCCAACATTCCAGAAATACAACCATTGCTTAAGTAAGTTATAATATATCGACTGTCAAAAGAACATTATAAGGTAGTAGCATATGTTCAACAACACTTTGCATTTCACAGGTGGAATTCAGATCACTACAAAGCTATTTATGACAACTGGACTGACTCGATGGTGGAATCTGTAGTGGCAAAAACGTTCGCGGGGTGGTTTCGTCAATATGTTATCCATCATGGCAGTGATCTATCACCTTCTTGGTTAAAAATAATTGCAGAGGGACCATATCCTAAAGCGCGACTATTTCAAAAATATGAGGTGAATGGTTATAAATTTCACGTTGAAGAGCCTACCATTGACAACACTGTTAGAGACGGTAGTGGACTATCTGTTATAAGTAAAGATATGCATGGAAATGAAACTTTGTGGTATGGAAAGCTTGTTGCCATATACGAGCTCACTTATTCCAAGAAACCGTTGATGCAAGTCGTCCTGTTCAAAGGAAGATGGTTTGATGGAAAATGGGGAATTAATTTGACAGACAACGGATTGACGCTTGTCAACAAGAAGCGCGTGTTTCCACCAACAGACCCCCCTGTTATTCTTTCCCAAAATGCATCTCAGGTATACTATGCCACTCTTCCCGGGTCAAAAAAAATTTCAAACAGAAAGGATATGTTGGTTGTATGCAAAAGAAGCCATGCGCGTACATTGAGAGTAACGAGCTTTTGGAGGCTTTTCAAGCTGAACCTGTAAATGTTGGACAACCAATTCCTTCATTTAACATTGATGATGAGGAGCTTATCGAGCTCGGAGATCCACATCACGCTTCTATGGTGGGCGAAGAGATGGTTGAGGATGATGTAGAAAATATAGGTGAAGATGATGAGGATGATGACGTGGATGATGACGGGGATGATGATGAGGATGTTCTGGAGGATGAAGATTAGTGACGATTACTTAGCAAATTAGTGGTTTGAACTTTTAGTATATTAAAATATTCTCTTATTTTTATTTATATTGTACCGACATCACATATCTTCATTTCTTATTATACGAAATTCGTGCAAAACAGATATGTCAGGCAGTAGCCAGCAACGGAGACGAGGGAGTGGATCTCAATTATCGAGGCGAGACCAGAGCCCTCCGACGCAACTGCAGACGCCTCAACTTACGGGGTTTGCTCCTTATGGATACGCCCCGATGCCTCCTACGTCTGTATACCCTATCAGATCCCAGACACAACCAACCAGAGAGGAGTTATACAGGCCGATTCTCAATGATCATCACCAGAATGCTTTTGCCATGCCTCAGCAGATGCCTTACATGCCCTTGCCTTATAACATGCCGCCTCCCACTACTCTCGGACAGCTTACCCCCCGGGGATCATGGCCCATGATGGGTTCAGAGTTCATCCATCCATTTCTGATGCGTGGCGCATCATCTCGACATGGTCCGTCATCGGCCGGATCTCGTGAGCCAGGTAGCAGTTCAGGCACACATGTAGCAGCAGCAGACCGTCCTGCTGTTGGAGATGATGATGAGCATGATGATGACGTTAACGCACCATATGTAGTCCAGCCACAACCGCCGCTGCATCCACCACCGCAGTATCAGCGGGACCAACCAGAACCTAATTATTCGCAGGAGGAGTGGAATACTTTCACTCTGGGTCAGAGGTTACCATGTGGGAGAATATTTATCAAATCATGTCATCCAAAAAAGTATGTGATTGATGTGATTAATATTTTGTAAATACTTACAATTCAAATTTATATATACTTTTAAACTAACATAACATTCTGTATGCAGGTTTAAGCCGGAGGGCATCTCACACATTATTCGACAAGATATTTTGAGGACAAATTGGAAGGGGCCGTACTATACATACAGTGACGCTCCTAAACAAGACAGGGACGAGTGGTTTGCACAGTTTAAGGTAAAACTCAATACAACCAAGTTATGTTATATTGATTAAATATCTCCAAAATTATATATATGTAATTGTTTAAGGTAATTGTTTAATTTGCTATTGCAGCGTATGTTTGCATGGCATCCAAATGACGAAACAAAGGCTAAGAAACATTATAAATCGAAGATCCAGAAAGTCACCAGTGGTGCATTCTCAAAATGCAGGAAGGGAAAGAATGAAGTTGATGAGTACACTATGCCTGAGTTTGTGCAACCAGAGTACGTCCCACTCATCCTCCAAAAGTAGAGAGATGACGCCAAACTTGCTAAACATAGAGCCACTGGGAAAGAAAGTGCTAGAGGAAAGAATAAGGCGCCTTACATTCATCATCATGGGTCTGAGCCTTCGTTTAAGGCTTACACGAAACTGGTAACTATGACATAATCTCTCTGAGTAGATTTTTTTTAAACTTGTTAATTTTCAACATAAACTATATGCTAACATTGTAACATAATCTTCAAATTAATAAGTAGGAGTCTAAGCGTGGAGAAACCGTCCCTCCCACTGAATTTTACATTGCCACTCAAACAAGCAAGAAGACCGGAATTATTGATCCACATGCATTGCAATTCTCTGTGAGTAATATAAGCCACTAATAATATTATTTTAAGCAATTCCGTGTGATCGACATTAATTTCATTGCTTATCATTTTTCGACAATAATGTAGGAATCTATGGAAGCAGCCTTGCAGGCCCGCATAGCTGTAGATCCAGTCTTCGCATCTCTTCCTCGTGCACAGCAAGAGCTACTGTTGTGGCCCATTGTTCAAGGAAACTCTGGTGACAGTGGCAGTGAATATAGAGGCCTTGGTAGTCAAGTGGAATTCTACCAGTCCGAGTTTAGCAGCTCTAGTACAGGTCGCTCATCAGTCTGCCGAAGGCGCGAGACTGATGATGAGTTTAGCCAACAGCTCGAGCAACTTAAGACACAAGTTCGCGCACAGGTTGAGGAGTCAAGGCGCATAAATGAGCAATTGGAACGCACAAATGAGGAGGCGAGGCGCGCACATGAGGAGTCGATGTACACTCAGCAACAAATTTTATCCTTACTGTCCGGTAGTTCCGGCAGCATGAGGCCACCCTATGTAGGACCGTCTCATCCGTCAGGTGAGGATGACACTGATGATGGTCCTGGACCTTTTGACTTTGCTGATTAGTTCACCCATTTCCGTACCTGCATTTATGTGACTTTTATGTGTTTTCATGTTTAAAATATTATGTCACTTTTCATAACTACTTTGAAAAATAAATTTATTGTCATAATCTAAATGTGAATATCATATTATAATAGTATAATTGGTAATAATACAATTAATGATATCTCAAATGTTGAGAAATAACTAAAGTCCATAAGTCTTAATATCAAATTTTAATTACACTAAAATATATTTTTAATTTAAATATGCTACATGATTCCTTTTTATATATAAACTTATAAATATTTTTAAGATATTAAATTTAAATGATACATCAAAATTATATACTTCAAATCTAAATTAAAATATAATATTATTTTTAATAAATAATTTACTCTTTTCTAAATTCTAAAGCTAAATAAAATTAACCAATATTATACCCATTAAATAATTCTTATTACATCTCATTAAACACTCTTAAAAAACTCTAAATAGGTTGGAAATAGGTTCGGAAATGATCCTCAAAATTTGTCCCGAAATAAAAATGCAATGATCCACAAATGGTGCGAAAAATGATCCACAAAAGATCCTAAAAAAAAAGTAGTCTGAAAATGCTTCTCTACCGATCCTCTAATTTATGATTTTTAAATTTCACCCCATTAGATCCGAAACAAGTGCGAAAAAACTGCGGGAAGAAGTCCGAAAAAAAAATTTCGGACTACTTTCCGGACAGTTTTCGTGTTCCTTTTGTAGTCCGAAAAAATAATTTTTTCGGATTCATTTCGGACATGTTACGGAAATTATATGGTCCGCTAAAAAACAAAATTCTGGTAGTGATCCTGCAACAATATTTGTAACCGTACCCCAGATCGAGTAGTTACAACATAATGTTGGACAGTATCAAACTCGGCTTTGATATTGGTATGTTTCATGTAATTTGCATGGCTTATATCTTTGTTCATTTATTGTCCCAGAAAAGAAATACCTTCCAGCTACGACTTCGTGAGATATGAAGCATCCATGAGAGCTTGATCCCTCTAAAGTTTGGGAGGAATCCAAATATAATTTGTCTCTATATAAAAAGGGCATCATAATTAAGCTCCTATTGACCTATACTCATTTTAAATACTTCATATACATTGTCCGAAAAACGGCGTCCACTTTCTCAGATTTAAACTTCAGTTCATTATTTCCTCACTTCCCAAACCCCTCCAATCCATAATTTAACTTGGGATGATCCATCATTATGTGGAAGTTGTAGGAAGTGCAGTGCAGTTGTTCATTTGGAATGATGCATCGTCATTTATGGGATGGACTAAATGGCCGACTATTTTGTCTTTCAACTCCAGTTAACTCATACAAAACTTCTATGTGGGTGTGTGAAACAATGGGTGCTCTTTTTCTATTCATTGGTTTCTCAGCCATTTCTCCTCGTTTTAACCATTTATTCAAAATCAACATATATACAACCAAACACGAACTATAATTATATACTAAGTTTGATTGCAAGAAAACCCAAATAAATTATGGATCAGGTGATAAAATCTATGCAAAAACCAGAAGCTTGTTACTTCGATGTACAAATACCACAAGGCTTCTTATTTTCTGCACTAGTGCTTCCCAGGCTCCGAGCGCAGATATCGAAATGTACTCTCACTTGATCTCGTAAAGAAAAGGTGAGTAGCATATATTTTCATAGAAATGATCATATATTCCACTGTGATATATATTGAAAGGGTAATTTAGTTTCGATTGTGTGTTAGTTAATTGCTTGATCACTGTGTAGGGACCGGAGACATAACCAGTAATTAATGGATCAAAGCGTTTCACAATGGCAAGCTAAAAGTAGGACAGTGCTCATTGTGTTACTTGTGATACTTTGCATTTGGGTGGTGCAACAAAGCAAGAACAGATACTCTCACAAGAAGGTGAGCTTTCCTGGGAGAAGAGGCGCAGCAAACATGGTGTTTGAAGTAGACACTACTAACATATTCGATGATGATAATGAAGAGGAGTGGAATAGTGAACCAAGTGATTGGATTGAGGTTGGGGTTGTTGAAGATGATTTTGATATAAGGGAGGGGGTTATGGGACACGATGGAGCTTATACCTTCCATGACAGGAATGGGATTGGGTTCCATGATAGACGAAGCAGCTGTATTGCGGATGAGAATACAAGAAAAGGGTTTTGGTGAAAAGGCTCACTCACAAATATAAGGCTGGGTAATTACTTTTCATATTGTCATCTTAATTACTAGCTAAAGGAGATGGTAGGCCTTGAGCTAGCTCCTATAAAATATTATCAAGTATTGGTCCATTATGTTGCCATCAAAGTAGTATGGAAGGAGCTCGTAATCAAACATGTGGAGGCTTAATTCAGTTAAATGTGTGTTATCATCCTTGGGTGACCTCACAAGAAGAATTTTCATGAATAACAATTGGTATCAACGACGAAAAAAATGGATTATTGCATGAGATTTTGTGAAAGATTATTATCTTGAAGTGTTTGAAAAAGATTAATGTGAAAGATTTCCATCAAGAAACCTAACTTGCTAGAATGTGTAGTAGTTGGATATACTGAATCAGATCCACTGATTCTCACTTGGTTCTTTGTCCATCACAAGAATATATGGAAGTGATATATAAGATCCAATGACAAAAACAAACCCAGTGATAGGTTATGCAAGACACACATAGCCTTTTCTGCAATGGTTCGCAGATGATGATCAATAAAGTTTAATTTGAGTGAGAAAGCTATTCATTCCATAACCACACAAATAAAAAATCTCTCTTTTTTTGGACTTTATTTCAGGAAACCTGTGAGCCCCATGAACACCCATTTTTCTTCCAATAACTTCTTCCATTACTCGTAGCTTAGACATAGTGGCATTTAGGTCCTCGTGCGCGATAACTACCAGTAGCTATCCGAGCCATGAAATGACATCTAAGTGTCTGTGGATGGAGATGCCCAGCATGTGACTCTCTCCACAACTTGCATTGCCATTCTATGGCTCAATGGACGCGCCCATAAAGAGATTTATTTGCTTCAAATCTTTTTCTGGCTACTTCACTTTACTTCACTTGATAAAGTGGCCATGCAAATCTAGCACATTCATGAACTGTTCATGTGTGACAACGATGTAAATGTGACAGTCTAGCTGTTGTCATCCACAGCATTTGAAGTTTCTAAAAGATGCTTCAGAAGCTTGAGATTTGGGTATAAATATACGACCCCAGCTCACTCACTTGAGAAATATCATTATTGTGCATTGTGAACTTCAGTGAACACTTAGCCATACATATTACACTTTTTTCCAAGTGGAGTTGGCCTCTGAACTGTGATCATGGCGCCACATGGAGATCAGGCTTTAGTATCTGCTAATGCATACTCGATAACCAGAAACAACTTCTCAAACCCTTCTCGCCGAAAGTCCAATGACAATCTCCACCGATCAATCTCTGACTTGTCCTTCCAACTGAGCAAGGAGCTTCATGATACAGACATGAAGGAGAGGAGTGAGCTTCCTCCTATCTCAGAGGTTGAAGATGCAAAATGCGAGTGCTGTGGGATGGTTGAGGAGTGCACACACGAATACATCGAGCGTATTCGTGGCATGTATTTGGGGAAATGGGTATGTGGGCTGTGTTCGGAGGCGGTGAAGGAGGAGATGCTGAAGAATGGGGGCAAAAGGGAGGAGGCACTGAATGCACACGTGGGTGCTTGTGTGAAGTTCAACAAATATGGAAGAGCTTATCCTGTTTTGTTCCAAGCCGAGGCCATGAGGGGGATACTCAAGAAACGGGCGTCAAAGGAAGGTATGAGGGCTACCAAATCATTCAATCCTAGAGAAAACAATGCGCCAAAGAAGGGCAGCATAGCCAGGAGTTCAAGCTGCATTCCTGCCATTACAAGGGACATGATGAAGTAGAAGGGCTTACGTACAATTCCAACATGGATCCAGTGACTTGATATAAATACATAGATGCTTCTTCTTGTGGGTTAATTTACCTTAGAGATCTCCCTAAGCTTTTCTATAGTGTGTTTTGATGGAGTTTTGGCTAGGATCAATCCCTTTGAGCCTTACGGACACTATCTTTTATGGCGTCTGAAAGGGTTGTTTGAGGGTTGTGTCCTAGGTTTCTCCAATGACACATCTTAGAAAGCAGATTTAAGTTAACATAGTCTAACGGGTCATGCTCTGGCAGCTGCTGTCCAACCTAAAAAATGTGATTTTTTTTTTGTTGGCATGCAGTGGAGTTAAAACTCCTCTCTATGATTTTTCTAAAAGCTTTACTCTTATGTTTCAAGTCCTGAATTCAGCTTTTGGTGAAGTTGTTCTCACTCATTAATTTGTAATCCTTTGTATCTCATGTTGTTGTGATAAAATAAAGCCTTTCATTAACCCTACCTAGTATTTACACATAAATTTTGATTCTTAGGTCATCTACATCAAAACAAACAAAAAAGAATGTATTTGTCATGCCACATCAGATTTGTATTATGTCAACTCAGTTTTATCATAAATCTTTTTTTCACAAATTTAATTTCACATTGAAATAAATCTTTTAAAGCTCTGTGCATGGACCCACATGTCATAATATATTCATTTTTACATTTTTCATGTTATGTTAATTAAAGATTTTCTACATCAATTAAATATTTGATTGTTTATAATTATAAATTCATTTATTTTTACATTTATATGATAAAAAATTTAAATAATAAATTTTTTAACTCGTAAGATTTTTATGGTATAAGATTGTTTATAATTAAAAAAATTCAAAATTTAAATAGCATGTCATATATGGCGTTTCTAACTTAAAAGTAGGGATGGCAACAGGGCGGCGGGTTCGGGGCGGTTAGTGGTATTACCATACTCTATCCGTCTCGAGACATATCAAAACCATACCCGCATCATAATCATTCTGCTATGGTAAATTCAAAATCATCTCCATCGGGTTTCGTTTTAACCACGGTTAACCATTTAATCAACAGTCGATCTCACACATGAAAAACTAAAAGCATTGCCAGTGGCCACGGATGAGGCGAAGAGTCTTAGTTCGCTTAGTTTTCCTTTATAACAAGCTTTGGAAATACTTGAATTAAGTTTTATATCTCTGAAAAGACCATGATACTAATTAATATTCCAGTACCAATACATTGTTAGTAACAATTTGATCGTCCTGATCAGCCAGCATAACAAGCTTCTTATCCCCATTTGCTGAAAAAATCTTTGTCGACGGCCGTCACATCTTACTTAAAAGCAGGAGTAGTGCGATATTAGTAACAAATGTCACGTACTGCATCTTAATATATAACTGATTTATTGTTGCATATTATTTAAGACCAAAGACAAAATGAGTATTTCTTAAACACAACACGATCGACAATTGAAAGAGGATATTCATGAACTATAATCAATGAAACTAATTTCTTCCTAAATTTTTGTTAATCAAAAGGTTGAGATGTTACTTTATCCTTATTATTCACATCAAGAAAGGCCTATCTTACAATTTGATTTTTCTTTTTCAAGCAAAATTTCATATGAGCATGTAGATGTGACGTCTCATTCATTGAATCTGCTCCAAGAAAACATTTACAATATACGCATCTTGCTTTCTTTAAGTCAAGAACTGTAACCCTCTCAAAATAATTTCAAACAATGGTCTTTACTACACTGTCCTAAGGAATAGAGAGTGAATCCATCATTAATGAAGGTTTGTCATCCCCATCATTTCTCATGACTTTCATAAAAATAAACAGAATATAAAACAAATTACAAAATATATAAGTCTTTGTAAAGACACAAATTGTAAACAAAATAGAAAAGAAATCTTATTTTTGGTGATTCGCTAATAATTTGCTTTTTCCAAATCGTGTCGTCTAGGGTTTAGATAAGAAAAATAAAGACTGATGACATAAAAGCCACACTTGACAGTTTGTCGCTTCAAACAAGCCTTCACTTGACGATAAAAAAATAGTTACTTCATAACTTTAGTAGGTGACAAAATGAAATAAAACTCGTTGCATAGCTACAGACATGACTGTTTTAATGTTGTCTATGCTTTTACTTAGATAAAATTCACTGCATATAATGACAGAATTAGATAAAACACGTCGCACAATTTGAGAAAGAGAATTTTTTTTGGTTATTATCTAGGATTTTTTGTCTTAGAAATGAAAGTTAGCAAGTGTAAATGATGAAAAATAATAGGCCTAGCAAAATATAATAAGCACAATCTAATAAAGCTAACTCAATGAATCATAATACTATATTGTGACTAAGAACTGAGCATTTTATTTAAAAAATTTTAATAATTATTAGAGAAATATGAATTATAGAATTAAATGTATTGCTTAATTTTTATAATCATATAATTATTATGGGGCGGTTGGGTCGATTTACAGGTGATTAACCAATGTCGAGTCAGGTTGGGACGGATATGGCAAATACCATACCCTTAACTACCCGTCCAATTTTTTTTGGTTCGGTTACGATGTTAACCGTGGGCGTGGTCAACTCGGTTATTATCCACTTTGACCGGAGCGAGGGCGGTTCGGTTACGGTTCGGTTGAATTGTCATCCCTACTTAAAGTGGCGTATATGGTATATATTTTATATTACGTTTTTAAGTTAGAAACGTGGTATATGGTATATACTTTATACAACGCTTTTAATTTAAAAATATCATATATTCTCTATTCCTGAAGCGCTTCGACGGTCACAAACTATTTTTCACTGTGAAATGTAACGATTTGTGATATGACACAAACCTTTCAACAAAGCTTTAATGTGCATGTACTTTGATTGATATGATGTAGGCCAGACTCAGACTTGCATAAAAAAGTTCAAGTTTGATATCATTGAAGCTAGATTCAGACTAGTATAAAGATTCACATGAACACAGCTAAGAAGTCTTGCATCAAGCTTGATACGATCACAGTCTTGCATCATGATTGTGATTGATATGAGCAAGATTCAGACTCATACCAAATCCAGCCATTCAACAGGGTAGATTTGTTTGAAAAGCCTGCAAACTAAGGACGTGACATCACATACAGCTTGAGAGCTGTGGCTAAGTGAACGTAGGATTGCAAAATGTAATGTCTTCTTCAATAAAGAAATTCACACAAAGTTCAAGCTACTGGATTCGATATTGCGTAACCAAGTTTTATGAAATTACACAAGGGCTGTTTTAATGCAGTGCAAAGGAACATGTCTTGATAAGTAGGCAGTCCTATCACCTTTCACCTGGGAGTTTATCGCCAGTGAAAGCCAAAAAAAACAACAGTGTTTTAGATACTTATAGGCAGCCACTCCTGAGCTGCGATATTGGTCGAAGCTCAAGTTCTAGACGAAGGACCAGTTGACAAACATTAAGCAGATGCAGTGAGCATTGTCTTCATCATTGAGCACCTTCCAAGCCACTGCTCTCTCATATGAGACGGGTCGCCCCATGCTTGAGACACAGATCCCACCCTGAAGACAAGCAAAGCCCTACACAAGATATATGCCATGCACAACTCAGAACCAATTATATTTTCTGTAGTGGAATTAGAGCAAGTGTAAGAGTCATACCTGTTGCATGATCTGAGGCAGCTCTGAGCATAGGGTTTTGCGTCCGTGTTCATCAAATATCTTTTCCAGGGTCATGTCTTGAAGAGCAGCCAAGGTGGTCTCAAGCATGTCAAGACCAGCCTGATTCGCAAATGTAAAGACCGGCATGGCCTGGATATTCGCCCATTGAGCAGAAAGAAATCAGTAAGATACATGTCTCATACTCGTTCAAGTACAACCCATTTGAAACCATTTTTCAACTGTTTACAGGTAGAAGAAAGAAGAAACGAGATGGATGGACTAAGTGACACACCTTCAGTGAGCAGCACATGATTGCATCTGAATGATGCCACATGGTTTTCAACATGGACTCATTTGATTCGCTGCTCGCTTTGAGTAGCTCCACACCCAGCGAGCACCTGTAGCAAAAACATAGACTAACCAACAGAAGTTCTATGATCATTAGATTCAGACGTCGAAGCAGGAGAATGACAAACCTATAACTGGCACAAATCCATCGAGTAAGTGTCTGTGCCTCGGGGGTTCGAGATGGTGACAGAAGCGAACCAGTGGAGCTTAAGTTGGGAGACAGTGCTAATGCCACCCTCTGAACTGAAGATATAATGCTGCGGACATATTGACGAGCCATGGCAGCCACACTCTCCTGCATGTGGCTCTCGCATGCAAACTCGAAAGCTATAGTCATAACAGATCGGGTTGACCCATAGTTTGAAGAACAGTCATTGGAAGTCCTAGTTCCAGTTTCAAGAGCAGAAGCAAGATCTAAAGTACGGTTAGGACTCGAGGCTTCCTGAAATAATAGAAAGAGATCCATTACTAATGGGATAACAGAATTACGAACAAAAAGATGAAAAAAGGAAATAAGACTCCAGCAGTTTGCAATTTACCCACCTTGACAGGTTCTAGAGGAATGATGCGAAAGCCAGATGGTAGAAGGGGTGCATCATCAGCAAAAGAGGCATCTATCGGTGCAAATATGAGCTCCGAACAAGTTCCAACAGCATGCTCATCCACACCACTGCACATCTGTACAACAAAACCTGTCGAGCTTACCTAGCCAACCCTCAATAGAATATCTATGTGAGGCATCCTACAATGTGCTAGAGAAACTTACTTGCAAGAGAAACATGTCTCTCGGCATAATTGCATCCTCAGAGCAATGACCTACACTCTCAAGCTTTATTACCTCCAAGAGCTGATAACAAAAAAGTAATTTCTTATAAAGGTGTGATAAAATTGTATTAAAAAAAATGAATAAAGCATTCACCAAAAAGAACTCCAGAGTCCATCAAGTTGTTCACCTCTTCATGTTCGATGGTATGAGCCAATGGAAGTATCACCTGACTACCAAAGCCTCCAACTCGTATCCCAGGCAAGTTACAAGGTCCAACTTTTATAGCAGCAGCTGAGTATGCATCAATATTGTTATCTGCCCATTCAGATCTATGCTCACGCAAGAACCTGAGCAGTATTGCAGGAGGAACATTCTGCAAAAATTGGGAAAAAAAGTCCATGCTTTGTATTACCATCTTTGCTAGGAGTATGCAATAGTTCTACACCAGACTTTCTACATTCTGACCTGCAGCAGCATTGAAGCTTTGGCACACAGAACAGTGTTGCACACAGGAGAAAATCCATTCCCAAATGAAAGATTCAAACCCATAAGTTTGTTGGGGGACGAGTTGATGAGGACAGTCACATCATCCATTCCATCATTTCCCATCACTATCCAGCCTTCGTCGGAAAATCCATTAAGAGCCTCATTGAAACCCCTGCATCATCTCATTTTTAAGCTAAAGACATCCAGTTAAATGAAAAGTGATATGAAATTAATACAAGTTGCCTGCTGACCTGCTTAACCTATGACTAAGAGCACGTAATGCGGCAGGCCTACGAGCCCAGTTGGTTGCATTCGGAGGAGAGACTTCATAAGCCAGTTGCCTCAGCTGGCGAAGAGCCTGTAACAGAAAAGGATAACATACAAGCTTCTCAAAATCTATAATGACTGTCAAAAAATAACACCATCAGCTCCATAAATCAATCAGAAATGTTTACAAGCAATTCACTTACAGCCATAGTTGTCTTTTGGGCAAGGATAGTGGGGGACTCATAGAGAGGTCGGAGCACTTCAGGGACTCTCCGTGGCTGTTCAAGGATTCCCATATAAATTACATTCACCATTAGATGAAATTTTCCAATGACTAGCAAAAGAGCAAAATAAAGATACACCAATACCTCCAAATCGACATGGTCAACGATGTGGATGATTGAACCACCCCCTTCACAAGGTCTTATGAGGTAGCCACTAGACAGCATCTCTGCTCTCACAAAACTATGCACAGTTGGCATACTTGGACCATTCTGTGTATGCTTAAGTGACCTTTCACAAACCTGCTCAAGTAATGCAGTGGCATAAACAAACCTAGCGTTCGGGGATTGAATCAAACAAGCAAAGTTGTGTTTGGTTTAGTGAAAATTTGAAGGAATCCTTTGTTTGGTTTAGGAAAATTTAAGGGAGAGAAAATTAGATGGAAAATTTTTAACAAAACAAAAAGTGTTTGAGCACTTTCCCATGAATTTTCCACCACTAACCAAACAAAGGAAAATGAGATGGATTCCAAGGGAAATTCACTCACATTTTCCTTTCCTCTTTATTTTCCCTAAACCAAACACACTATAAATAAGACCAAATTTTGTTTTGATAATATCTTACCACTAGACTTCCATCCTCCATTACAGAAGTGTAGCGTATCAACCAAAAATCTCGTGCAGGAGCCAGTGTAGTGGGCGCATAAAGCTAAGTTCGAATATACAAAACGAGAGTCAAATTAAGTTCATCCTGGAGCAACTAAATTACTAAAATTTTTAAAGGTTCAAATAACTTGATAAGCTTAAAGATAGAGACAATAATTAACTACATGATCATTCACCTGCATATATAGTAGTTCAATGGTTCCACCATTAGCAGTGGGCAGCACAGTTACGACATCCACAGCCCGACAATCACGGAACCACGAAGGTCGGTCCTTGAGGATTTCGACCACCTACAAGCGTACATGGATTACGAGACTGGTTCATAATGCACATGAACAACCAAACTTAGGAATATGTAACCGCTTACTCTAGTGGGTTCAAGACTGACTAGGCCGCAGGCACGTGCTGCAACACCAGCACAACCATGAGAAATAGCAATGATTCCAATGGAATCCGGACCAGGCTACAAAACATGAGATGAGAAAAACAAATTTAGTTTCATATACCCAAACAAAAACAGGAGAAAAATTATCGCAAGTGAAACTATAGCTGCCTATAATCTTTCAGCGCAAATATGGAGACCAACAAGCACTTGAACGAATTATGGACAAAAGCCAAAGAAATAATACGATTTTGATGAGTTAAAAGTAATCCGAGGTACCTTCACTCCAGGCATTTGGACCCACTCAATAGCAGTTCCAGTAGCCTTTGAAAGAAATTCTGTTAAAGTTTCTTCCGCAATGGACAAAAGTCTGAAAGTAATACCAAAATAAATTTATTAACAAACAAATAGTCAAATAATAACTGGCACTTGGTCTGGAAAGAAACTGTTACTAAGTATGGAGCCATTACTAACCCAGCAGGACTAGCATCCCTAGGGGGGTGCTGAGGCATCAATTGGTGCTGACCACTTGTCACCACCGATTCACAACTGGTATCCTTGGTGGCAAGCTTTTTCTGCAGAACAATGCAAAAGGAAATTCCAGAGGTCAAGTCATATTGAGGCAAAACACAATGTTTAAATTATCAAGGAGTTTGGCTCTGCTAAGTCTGCAGGTATAAATGCTATCAGCAAATAAACAGCATACGGTGCATACTAACCTTCTGGTTATTCTGGCGGAAGTAGCCGTTCTCAGACACTAGCTGAGACACCTGTTTTTGTAGCCTATCATTCTCCTCCATGAGCAGCTTGTTCAAAGCATTCAGCTTTCGATTCACAGCTTGAAGGCGTGAAGCCTCCTTCCGCTGCTTCTCCCTGCACCTGAAGACAGAAAAAACACATGCACCGAGCAAGGATCAGACACCACTCGACTACATACATTCAGAGATACACAGAGAACAACTGGGTGCGCAGAGTTAAGGCTGAATTTTCACGCTTAATAAAAGGAAACTAGGTACCTTCTGTTCTGGAACCAAACTTTGATCTGTTTCGGCTCAATGTTCGAGAGAATAGGACACTCGCGAATAAGCTGTTGCCTCCTGATTGAACTGGGTTTAGGGCACTCGTGATAGAGCCTCTCAAGAGCTTCAACCTGCTCAGGTGTATACCTAACATACTTGCCATTATCCACTCCGTGTTTACCATCCTTGCAGGACATTGACATCATCTCCGGCATCAAATTTTTTTCCTCACAACAAACCACTCCCAAGTCCACAAAGTTCCAAGCTTCAAACTGAACACGACAACAACATCAAGCTACAAGACTCCACCTCTTCTCAATGCCGCATACAACGACTCGACAACACACAACAACTTTAAGCTCAGACAAGCAACAGAGAAACAATCAAATTCTGAGTAGAACAAACAGTGTCCACACACGGCACACACTTGAATCACAGCAACATTTCCTCAAAACATGAAAAGCCAAATGCAGCAGAAAGCAAACAATTGCAAGCCCAAAGCTTCAACTTTACTGAACATCTTTTGTGTGTCGCTCCGTCCCTTTCTACAGTCCAACCCCACCGATCAGACAACCCAGTGGCAGTATCAGCTACCAGAAAGATTCCTTCTTCCCTCAAAAACCCGAAAACCCCAGGTCGTCCGGCAGATCTGAGCAGATAGTTCCCAGCCTCTGAAACATAGTTGCTACTACATGAAGAGCGAAAGCCAAATTTGAAAGCTAGGCCATGAGAGCGAATCTTTAAGAAACCGAGCGAATAAAGCGAGAGGTTGAGAAAGTAGAGAGCAACAACCCAAACCCTAAATCGAGACAGCAGAAGAGAGTAAAGTTGGCATCTTTGTTGTCAAATGTTTGTTTGTGTGTGTGTGGGGGGTGAGGAGGAGAGTGTTATGGTGGTGTGTGTGGTTTTGGCTTCCCATTGGCTCTTGCTTTCGGCCCCAGTGCACAGTGCAGTGCTGCTGTTTCTCTGTACACTCGTTTTTTTTTTCTTTTCCATTTCTTTCTCACCTCATCATGAACTCCAACATTTTCAAACTTTGAAGGAAATGCCCCTCCATTTCTGTCTTTGATACCTCATAAATATTGTAGCAAAATAAACAAGTGAAGAGGGGTAGTGTTGTAAATGAGGAGTGATGTGACGGGGGGAGGAGCGGTGGTTGGAGGAAATGAGGGAATGAGGAGTAAATGGATTATTAATTAGATTAGCAAAAAGATGAAATGAGTATCATCAAAAGGAGGGGAAGCAATGGAAATGTGGGGTGGGGCCAGTCAGTCACAAATTTGAAAAGGACAGATGAGTGTGTGAAGATTGTGCAGACAAAATGATTAAATTCTTTGCATGCGTCTCCAACCTTTTACAGCCTTATTATTATTTACTCTCTCCTTTTAATATCAATGTATTAATATTGAATATGGAAGTGAGGAGTGCATATGTAGCGTGGTACTTACACCGGATATATAAAATTAAATTAAGTAGATTAGGATAATATTTAATATTTACAGTTGATGAATTTACTAGATAAAGATTACATTTTTAAAATTTTATGTAAAATATAGAATTAATAGATGGTTACTGGTGTACAATTGTTTTTTATTAATTATGATAATGAAATTATTAATATTTATTTATTTAAAATATTTTAGATATTAAATATGTATTAAAAATATTAAGTGATAAGTAAAATTAAATAAAAAAATGGAGGATATAGACAAGTACTCCCTCTGTCCTCTTTTACATGTCACTTAACCGAATTTTTTTGTCCACTTTTACTTGTCACTTACCAATTTTCAATGCGTATTTAATATCAACAATTACCTTAAAATGTCAAACATTAATTACTTCATTATCATAATCAATAAAGAATACATTTCTCACCAATAATCATGTATCAATTTTACTTTTTGCACGAACTTTTTCAAAAAATTATTAACCTCTTACTTATTAAATTTGTTCAACTGCTAGCATTAACTTCATATTAATCTACTCAAATTAACCTTAAACGATATGTTTTAGAGGATGAAAGGAGTACATTTATACCGGACACTACATTCATTGTTCGTCGTCATTCACTTTTCATCAAAAGAATAATGCAGGAGGGGATTGTACGTCTGTGTATGTAGACTCTATACTGTGTTTGTTTATATTAAATTATTAAGGGATAAAACCCAGAAAGGGTTCTGAATTATCACAATTTACTTAATTATGATCAGAACTATCACTATTTTCAAAAATGGTGCGATAAAAAAAAATTAACTGATTTTCTAAAATTAAATTTATCATTACATTCATAAACTAATAGTATTATAAGATTTAGATTTGTGTGCGAAAATTACATCGTTTGGTTATCAAAATAAATTATATCGTTTTACGCACATAAAGAAAATGACGTCTTTTGATAATCAAACAGCATAATTTTCACATAAAAATTCAAGTCTTATAATAATATTAATTTTGGAATATTATGGTGAATTTTATTTTAAAAAATCAGTCCATTTTTTTTTTCATCGCACCCTTTTTTGAAATCATAGTAGTTCAAACCACAATTGGATAAGCGATGATAAGTGCATGACCTATTTTGAATTTTTTTCCAATTATTAATACTCCGTATATTATCAATAGCACCGGTAGTAGTAGAAGTAGTAGCAGCGGTGAATTAATGGAGATCATTGTTCAAAGGGGGATTCAATGAAGAAATCCTCATTAAAGGCTATATTTGGATTAAATAATATTTGGTGAAAAAGAAACTTTAAGAAAAAATAACAGGAATCTCTTGCATAGTTAAACAAAAGATAGGGGATGAAAAATGAGAAGAAAAAATTTAACAAAATAAAAAATATTTGAACATTTTTTCATGAATTTCACATCTCAAATCAAATAAAAAAAATGAAATAAATTTGGTAGAAAATATAATTCATTTTTTCTCTAACTTTTTTCACCAAATTTTACCTAAATCAAACATACTGTAATTGGATGGATATTGTCCCCGCCAGTGCTAATCATGTGTTGTCCCTCCACTAGTTGAACATAAATTATGCTTCCTCTCTGCATGTCTCCGACATGTGTTTGAGATTATGAAATATTTGTTGTAAGGAGGTAATGATTCTAATGTTATTTTTGATGATCAGCTTGGCTTGACTTGAGATGGAGAGAATATATATTTCGAAGGAGATCGATGACTTAATTTTAATCACCGGGGGTATCAGAGTTGGTGGGCTTGTTTGAGGATTTGGGATGAATCCTAGTGAACAATTACTCACAAATATCTTATATAATAATATTCTGGCGTCTGTCGCCCTCCTGAACCGAATCGGTTCGGTTTGAACCGGTTGATTTGTTCGATTTGAAATAGATCGGTTTGGTTCAGTTCGATTTGAAATCGGTGGTTTGGTTCGTTTTTCGGTTTCAAATTTTAAAAACCGTTGGGTTTAAAATTGGTCGGTTCGGTCCAATTTGAAAAGTTAATGATTTGATTACAGTTTCAAAAAAAACCGATAACTAATCATTTGGTTAGATTTTTAATTTTTTTCGAACCGAACCGTCGATTCGACGGGTACTTTCACTAGTGATATATATAAACACACTGATACATAGTGTTTCTTAAACATATGGTATGCATGGTATCAATTAAGGGCATCCACATTGAAGCTTAGTTGCAAGTTTTGTGTCAGATTTCAAAGCGCTTCGTTTCAATGTGGAAATAGGTTCGTGACCTTTTGACAGGTTTGTAAAAAGAACAATTATCATGTTTTAAAGATGAAAACGTGGTAATAGATATATATATTAAATATTCAAAATAATATATTACCACGTTTCTAACTTAGAAGCGTGGTTATAGCTTGTGACTCCATAACATGACATGTGGCACGAGCTTTCAATCAAACATAGTACTTTTAATAAATTATGAATAATCAAATATTTAATATTTAATATTTTAATTAATAATTATAAATAATCAAATATTTAATAAATTAAAAAATATTTAACTAAAATAATATGAAAAAATAATAAAATGTATAATATGACATGTGGATTCATGCGCAAAGGTTTGAAAGTTTTGTTTCTTTGTGGATGTAAATTTATAAAAAGTAGATTTATGACAAAGATGAGTTGACATGACACAAATCTGACGTGACATGACACAAACCTCCATTTTCATTTGTTTTGATGTGGATGCCCTAATGTTCGAAAAAACATTAGGCGGTGCTAGATGGTGAGCATAATGCCTAGCTATTAATTAGTTAAGTGGAACTTAAACGAAACAATTAATTGGACAATTAATAAAATTTATCTATATTAATAATAAATTTAATAATTATTTATATACATATATGTTTAAGCATTTACTCCCTCCGTCCTCTAATGCATATCATTTAAGATTAATTTGAATAGATTGAGGTGATGTTAATGCTAGCGTTTGAACGAATTTAATGAATGGATGATTGACGTTTTTTTAAAAAGTTCATGTAAAAAGTAAAATTGATAGATTATTATTGGTGATGAATGATTTTTTTATTAATTATGACAAAAAGTGATTAATATTTAATATTTTAAAATAATTATTAATATTAAATATGTATCAAAAATTATTATGTGATAAATAAAAATAAATAAAAAAATTCGACATGTAAAAAAGGAGAGAGAGTAAACTTTTTTAAGGGTGTTGATGTAACGGGCGGTTGAGAGTCCCTGTGTCGTGGTGTGTATAATGTGTGAGACTTTTTGCCTCCAGCCTTCCGCTGCCATGCACCCATCACTCTGACCTCATGCTCCATTAATGCAATATCATTTACAAGCCTAACTTTGTCAAACAAATGATAACAGCCGCGGGCCGGCTCCAATTTGATGGAACAAAAATTTTAAGGATAAAATATAAAATTATACTGTCAACTATCATTTATTTTCAGATTACATATCAAATTTTTTATTTTTTAATTTCAGTATCGAACTTTTTAACTATTCAATTTACATACTATAGACTTAAAAAGAAAAAATAACTATTAGCATGATATGAGAACATTAATTTGGGTGTCCAACACTTTAGCTAAACTTTCGAAATTTGCATATATCGGACACAAAATCAATTTTCTATATAAACTTTATCATTTCGTTAAATCTATAATACTTAAATTAAATAATTTAAAAATTCAATACTGAAATTGAAGAATTAAAAAATTCGATATTTAATTTGAAGGCATTGAGGTTGTTCCTCTGAAGGGCATGCCTGGCTTATGTTCGGTGGACTGTCAGAGACCAGGTACTAGAAAACACAAACCATAATTATAGTTAGAGCTCAAAGAAATAAAATGCAGGTTTTATGCTTTTATAATCTGAATTTGGTAGAGGCGGATCCAAAAAAAATATTAAGAGAGATCAAATATAAAATAATCATATAAAATGAGTACATTAATTGTATTATTTAATTTTAGAGGAATCATTTTGCATTTTAAAAGAATTATTATAGCCATTTTTGAACTTCATACCTAAAATAACATAAAATATAAATGAAAATACTTTTTGAGCGGATCTGTGTTTTGCACATGCCTTGATGAGCAAATGGATTAGGTGCTTCTGGGGTTACAAACCTTAGAAATTCGCTTCATAGCTTCTGCGATCGTGTTGCTGAGTCCATTGCCTTCACTTTTCTTGGCTGCTTTCTGCTGGCTGTATCAGCTATCCTTACGTAATTTGGCTGTCTAAGTATTAAGTAGCTGAAACACAAGCCCTTAACTTATGTTTGCTAGGTGTACTAATATGAAACTAGAGCTTACAAATCCAAGTCACATCTTTGGTTGCTGCGAGTAGCCCCAGTGGCATATGTCTAGTCATACTGAGTGCAGCAAGGGCTGAAAGCTCTAATATAAGTGTCTGCATGACCAACAGTATCCACATATCAGTGACAGCCCATATAGGCCATTGTGTTAAGGAAGTCCTGGCTGCCTTTTATTATTTCTCATCGGCTTCTTACATTTTAAAATAACACAACACTACATGGACTACATACAAATCACGGCAAGAACAGACTAACAAGTGACAAAGGGGGTTAACTGAAAAAAGGAAGTTCAAAAAGAGATTAAGTGCGAACAGCATAGTGAATGCAGCAAAGAAGGCTTAGCTGTTCAAGATTCCACAATATGCAATAAAATTTGTTCTCTCTGGCAATGGAACCACACACAGCAACACGGCAATGGAAATTGGGGTTTTAATGGAAATGTGCATAGCTTATTATAACATGCTTGTAAAGAAATAATGTACCTCTTCAGCTGAGTAACTCAGCAATGCGAGAGTGAACAAGATTCATTGAGACCAAATGCTGATGTATACTAAACGAAGCTTTTTTACCTACAATACTCTTTTTGGACCCCGAGCAGCAGCAACGTGATCCTGCATAACAATTAAGTATCAGAATTGTTTTATATCTTACATGCAGACACAGATTATCGACATATATAGATAGTCATACGATCTTCTCCAGAATGTGCCGAATTGAAGTGCCAGTTCTATATTAAACATCGTTGGGCATTACTTTTGTTCTTTTATATAATAGCCGAAATTAGTAAATGAGCTTACCGATATGAAATCAAAGGCTTTTGTGTCCTCTTTCTTTGAGTTCCCCATCAATGTAACGGGAGTTTGATTCTTCGCATGGAAAATATCAGGAAGAGCAGAATTATATCCTCCATCCATAGGTGCAACACTGAGGCCTCCAACAGTATTTTGGGAACTCATGTTTCCAAGCTGTTGGAAGTTGGCCATTGTTGCTAGAAGCTGCTGCTGCTGAGCTAACAAGCTCCCCATGGCACCATAATTCATCATCTGAGAGGGAAGAGCTTGGTTAAACATGACACCAGGAGGCATACCATACATCATTGGAGCCATAGGAATTGAACTATTCAGATTTGATGAGGTAGCCTGGGATCCAAGTAAACTATTAAGAGCAGCCAATGGGATCTGATTGTTAACTTTACTGTCATTCAAATTTAAGAGAATGTCTTCAGTCGTAGCTGCTGTAGTATTTGCGGGCTGCTTTGTATCAAACTCCTTTTCATTGAACGACAAATCAGCCATCAAATGCTGAACGTCCCTTTTTTGGGTCAATTCCTCTTTTTTAGCTTCAAGACTGGATCCAAATATATCAAAAACTCCAGAACCATGACTATTTGCTCCACCATTGCCGCTGGTTTCACCAAATGTCATTCCCTGAAATAGATCATCATCTTTTTCTTTGTCTTCATTGGCGTGAAATGACACATCGGCGAAGGGGTCATCAACTGTGTTCTCATTACCTCCAGTTACACCGTTGACAAGACTGCCCCCAAATAAATCATCTATAAATGGTGCAGATGATTTTTCATCATTCCTGAGGTTCTCGTTGCTTGGCTCTTCCCTCTCATGTAATAGGTTGAAGTCATCAGTGTCGATCAAGTCAGGAAGCTGAGAATTGGTTGTCTCCACTTTCAACTGCTTTTCAGCATAAGTTGTGGTCTTCGTTATCTCATCACCATTTAAGAGGGTCAACACCTGTGAGAAATTGTCCAAGGACTCAATATCAAACTCTAGAGGTTGTAGTTCATGCATTTCATTACAACCTTCTTTAAACTATTACTAAATAACATTTATTTTTTATAATCCACAGCTTGAAACAGATAGGGGTTAACCACTACTTATGTTAATAAAGCTTTCAGAAATAAACAAAAATTAAAATTCAAAATTTTTTGGGTCAGACAACCTAAATCCTTCTGTTCTTTATACCATTACAAGCATCATCAGTAAACGGCAAATTACATAATTCAAGACGTCCTAGGACATGAAATTAACCAAGAAAAAAACACAGATTGAAACCTTTTTAGCTTTAAGGAATTTGAAAAAAAGTATCGACTTTCCTTGCATATTTTTGGGTATGTGCAAATACCTCTTAACAAATTGTTACACTGACCTTGTGTGCCTTTTCACGAAGGGAAGCTTGAGGAGATTCTGAACATTGCACAACAACATCAATGTTGTCCTCAAAATAAGATGCTACAATGGCAAATTGGTCGTCACCTTTTCTTCTCAAAATTGAATCGAGGACGCATATAGCTTTTACTCGAATCTGAAACACATAATCAGAAGAAGATGCATAGGTCAGGAAACAGTTAGATGCACAGGCATATTATTTTATGTATTATCAGTTTCTAATGAAAATAGGCAGCCCACCTGCCAAGAAGGAGAGGTAAGCTTTCCCTCAATTGCGCGACTCAAAGCTATCATATCTAGCTTTGCAGCCTCGACCAAGAATACCTGAATAACATCCCGGGTAGGCTGTAGACGCACACCGCCAGTGCTGACAATTGTTTCCAACAATCTTTCTTCACAGGTCTTAGTTTGTTGAGAACTTGATTCACCATTTGTAGTCTCAGTCTTAGGTTGATTGGCATCTTCTCTCCATGGTCCATTGATATCGTTCTTCGACATCCTGTAGCTACCATGTTCATCCTTGCTGAGTTCAGATGGCTCATATCTATCTGCTCTGTAATTTTCAGTCGTCAGAGACCTCCTAAGATTAGGACTTCTGTAATTACCCACATCATTCTGCTTTGACATATGAGTTTGAGTCAAAGAACTCAGCCCCTGCTTTATTGATGCGCTTCCAAAACCAACAACCTCACTAAGAAATGATTTCTTATCTTCGGATGGTTTATCATAGCTAGTGTTCCCAAATCCTTCAATGCGTCTTGTCAGACCTTCTGTAGGAGCTGGCTTATCGTCCTCTGCAGCAAAGAGAGCCGAGATAGCTTCATGAGCCATGTCACGGACAGCTTTATTTGGGGCATCTCCCTTAAGTGGATCCGGATGACCCTTATAATGAAATAATTGACGTACAGCAACTGAATGCCTTTGCATTTCCCTCCTAAATTCAACACCGGCCTTGCTTACCGAGTATTTGATCAGTCTCAAAGCCTGCATTTTCAAGAGAGCTCGTTGGTGAGCTAATAAGCAGCTTATAACCATCAAATCCTGAGTCCAAATTCTCCCACAGTACCGTCAAATTAACAATATAAGCCACTTTAAAACATGAAGCTTTATTGCATGCATGTTATAATGCAATCTAGTACCACATAGGAATAACCAAACACTAAAATTTATAGGGCCAATATCACCCTTCACTGACATAAGGCATCAAGCACACAATTATCCCTTCCACTTCAAAACCCACACATGCAGCAATGGATCAGTCATAAGCATACAACAACAAATATACCATTGGCCGAACGTCAAATTCAAGGCTTCATGACCTCATACAACTTAATCCCAACCGCAATCTCAAATTCCTGCTGCAAACTCCTCACACAAGTTTTTTTCTAATCCTAAACATGAAATCAGTTCACCAATTAAGAGTAACAATTCACTCAAAATATAAAAGAAAAAAACACTACCTTTTGTTTAACAACGGGACTCTTATGATCAAGCCGCTTCAGGACGAACTCCGAAATCTCCTTAACTATGCTGACATGCGAAGATCTGAGAAGCTCACAAATCTCCTCCAGCTTATACACCGGCGTCACCTTATCGTCATCGGACGTAGCCGCGTCGATCATGCGGGACCTCCAGTACGATTCAACCGCCCTCCTGCTCGAATCCATCACTGATCCACCGCCTCAATTCCTAACCCTAGATCGACAAATGAAAATCTCTGAAAAACTTGAAAAAACCTAATCGCAATTAATAGTGATCGATTTGATGATCGGAGAGACGATCTTAGTGGCTAATTTGAGGACCGTCGCGGAGACGTCGGACGGTGTGGAATGAGTTGGAAGAAGAAGCATAAACAATGAAAGAGCATTCGCATGAACTCGGGGAAGAAGAGGTGGATGGGGTTAGGTAAAAACGCAGCGGTGTGATGTCGTTTTCGGGATTGCCGAAGGCTTCATTGGTTTGGTTTGGTTTGCAACGTGTGAAATTGTTTGCTCTGTTGACCCTAACAAAGGTTTTGTCTGATTTAAAATTTGTTGTTCGAATTTTAGAATGGGGAAAAATTCAAAAGGTCTGAACTATCGACAGTTACTCAATTGCTATCAGAATTATTACGATTTTTAAAAAAGGTGTCATAAAAAAAAATTGAACTGATTTTCTAAAATAAAATTCAAAATTACATTCCAAAACTAATATTATTATAAAACTTAGATTTATGTGTGAAAATTACGCTGGTTGTGTTTATATGTAAACGTGTGAGTCTCGAATGAAATGATTTGTGTTTTTGGCGCTAATCTAAAACTGCATTATCATTCCATACAACTTATATCATGTTTGATTTTCATTTTAGATAATTAAGTATGAAATATTATCCCAAATCAAATAATTTGCGGCAATAGTAATTATTGGTTTGAGAATTAATCATACTATTAAAAATGTCTAACTAAATTAATAATAAAAGTAATTAAATAAAAACTACCCGATTTTGGTAAAAAAATTATTTTTTTTGTTAAAACTATCTAAATTTTTTCTTACTGTAAACTAGCATAGCATTATCAGATCAAAATTCTTTAAATATTTAGTACAATTTTTATTATTACGACCATTTGATTTGATGTTGAGTTCCATTTTGATTCATCAAAAGTGAGTTAAAGTAACTGTCTCTTTTAGGATTTCTATTCAATAATATAAATTTGAATTTGGAGGTTAAGTAAAATTTAGTCAAAATTATGAATATAATTTTTATTTGTTTACGCCGATTAGAGGTACTTTGTATTTAGTTTGGAGGGCGACTATCTTCAATACCTTCAATGAATCCGCTTATGATTACAATGAACAAAACTTATTGATGAAACAATGTTACAATATTTTTGTTTTCAATGAAAATTGATATGGAATCTCAATGATATAAATATAAAGATATATCAAAATACTGAAAAGGTCAATATTGTCCCTCCACAAAAAAATATGGAAAATGTTTTGAAAGTTGAAGAACAATGGTGTACTCCATTTGTCATCTTTTAATTATTTGTCATTAAATTGAATTTATTTGTCTATTTTATTTGTTACTTAATAATATTCAATGCGTATTTAATATCAACAACTATCTTAAATCGTCAAACATTAATCACGTCATTATCATAATTTGTAAAAAAATCATTTATCACCTGTAATAATCTATCAAATTTATTTTTTTCACATTTTTTATAAAAAAATTAACCACTTACCTATTATATTTTCTCAGCTTCTAGTATTAATATTTTTTAATTTACTAAATTTAACCGTAAATCTACTATATCAGGATGAAGAAAGTACTTAGCATCCATACCATCGATAAAGGATCCAATTGTAATCAAACTTACACACTACCATTATTTGTTAAACAGAGTATTTCTCATCCAGTTAACATGTTTAGAATAAATTTTATTAATTTTTAATACATTTTATTATACGACTTCAAAAGTCACTATACTGGAAAATGTGTGGAAAAAAATTAGGATGAAAAAATAGAAATAATTTAATATTTGGTTTCAAAAAAGATTGGAGAAGAAAATTAGTTAAAAATAAGAAGGAAAATCTATTAAATCAAAGGCTATTTTATATAGGAAAAAACTCAAAAATGGTCCTGAACTATCACCGTTTACCCAATTGTGATCCGAACTACTACGATTTTCAAAAAGGATGCGATGAAAAAAAAGAGAGATGAAATCCATGGAGAATTCATTGTACTTTTCATTGTTTTTTTTTCTCATTTTTCATATACCAAACATAGAATTAGTTTCCTCATTATTTTCCCTAGACCAAACATAGGGTTAGTGTTATATGATTATATTATATCTTACCATGTGTCACTTGCGCATCATCTATTATTCGTGATATTTAATCACTATTTTTATTTATGGGTGATAACATTTTACATTGGTCATGATTATTTTTTTTTTAAATTGATCTGTTCGCAATTTTTATTTTTCCGACCAGCCCTCCGTTAAATTAGTTTTCTAAAATGGCCTAGTTGACGGAAACCGCAGCTCCTTTTGTTTCAGTCGCGGTTAGAAACCGCGTCTCGATTATGACTGGGCTTGCCGCTAACTGTGCAACCCAGTCAACGTGTATGTGGCCAAACCTCAGTTGCGAACAACGGTTGGATTCTATTTCAGGCACCGTTTGAAACTAAATTAGTAGTTCGAAGTAGGCACCCGTTTGAGGGCAATATATCACAGTTTACTGTATGTATGAATTTTCCAACTTAATTGCAATTGTGACCAGTGAGTTGACATTAACGCATTTTTGTTTCAGGTGAAAACTAAATTATAAGTGTGAATTGCAGTTTTTTAAAGACAAAGATTCACAATTTGAAAAATAAAAAATATTTAAAATACAAGATTAAAATTAGAAAGAATTTCAAAAAAATATGATAGACTGATAAAAATGTAAGTAACATAAATCTCAATAAAAACCTAAAACATTTTACGGCCAAGACTCCAGGCATTCAAATTTAATAGCGGAATGAATCATATGCATTCTATTTCTACGCTTACGGCCACTGAGACAAAATTGTCATACGATGCGGGAAAAAATGAAAATGCATAGAATTTCTTTGTATTAAAAGTAATTCTTATTTTGGAGAAGGCATTACAGATGAATGAGATTTTGATTGATCAAACAAATACAAATACAAAAACAATTCGACTTGCAATGGGAACAAGAACTGGAAATTGAACTTTGGTTCACAAGGATATTTCATTACAACAATCCGGAAGAGTAGCCTTAACAGTAGTCGTCGTTGAGGGGGATGTGGGCAGATGGCATGAGGACATTTCCGTAGAAGAGTCCAGCAAGGGCACCACCTATTAGGGGTCCGGCCATGTAGACCCACAGGTTCTGAAAGTCACCGGTGACGAAGGCAGGGCCAACTGACCTTGCAGGGTTCATGGATCCCCCTGAGAATGGACCGGCTGCCAAAATGTTAGCGCCAACTATGAACCCGATGGCGATCGGGGCAATGGTTCCCATAGAGCCCTTTTTAGGATCAGCTGCTGTGGCGCAAACCGTGTAGACTAGCACAAAGGTGATGATGATTTCAAGTACCAGTCCTTGAAGAGGTCCTACGCCTGCTCCCAGAGCGTGCACCGGGATAGCCTACAACATGCCATCAAACAGAAATCATACATTTGGCCGATTTATGGTGTATATATGGTTTGTTTGCCAATGCCAAGACATGCGTACCAATCCTCCCGTGACAAATTTGAGGGCATAGCAAGCCAGAATGGCACCCCCAACTTGGAAATGCGCATACATGAAGGCCGTAATGAGGGTGATCTGCCCACCCAGTGCTAGTCCGAGTGTGACCGCTGGATTGACATGTCCACCAGAGACGTTGGCCCCAACGGCCACAGCCACAAATAGCGCGAAAGCGTGACAAACCGCCACCGCGACCAGACCCGCTGGATCAGTTGCTGCGTCAGATGTCAATTTACCTGTTGATGCACAAAAAGTTAGCTCATAGTATTTCAAAAGGTTCACTCTCTATTTATTTCAAAAATGGAACTAGGCGAAGTGTGAGATCAGATAGTAGTTTAAAGGTAGGGTTCACTAGGGACTCATGTTGAATAGAAAATATGGAGGGCCAAAAACACCAACCATATGCGATGGCAGAGCCAACCCCAGCAAAGACAAACATGAATGTTGAGATGAATTCGACTAAATAGGCTTTGAGAACTTCAGAGGCCATTGAGTCTTTGAAGCTTCCAACTGCAATCTTCACCATCCTTGAAAGACAAATTTGAAGCACAATAAGATTTCAATGATCTGATGCTGAGAAGGGAATGTGCACAGATGAAGATCCCAACTTTTACACATGCATATTTATAGCATCATATCACATACAAGTCTAAGTATTTAGATGGCGGCTGGCATAACCAACGACCGAGACCATTTATATTCAAAATATGTGGATCTCTCATAGCGTACTAGTTGTTCGTTGAACCATTTGCTGGGAGGGATTTCGAAAAATAACTTTCCAGTGCAAAAATAATGAAGTGAAGGAAGTAAATTAATTTTGTTTCTCATCAGACTTGCGTACGAAATTATCCTTTTCATGGTCAACTCATCTGCACAATCATACGCAAATCCCACATAGTAACTGATCACTTTACTGAAAATGATCATACTGTAAATCATAACTCCGCAGCCAGATTCGACTATATATTGAGTCATCATTTGTTTGCTGCAATATAATCTGCTTGTTTCAAAATGAAATTAATGGACAGATACGAGAATGAGGGTAGGCTTGTTGAATCAAACGTGGTAGCTACCCAATCCCATGCAACGCGATGGCTGGGTGGGTCGGTAGGGAGGAAGAAAACAAATTACAGAGAATAATGCAAATGAAGAAGAATTATTTGAGGGCTTTCCCTTCTCTGGACGCCATTAGCTGTCTTTTTGGACATAACTGAAATGTCCTCAAGCTCATGAATGTTACCAAGCATCACATTCACAGTGACTGAGACTTCATTTTTTTTTTTTTTTTGAGTTTTCTAATTTAGACAATGAGGTAATTAAAGCGCCATTATTCTATACTATACTAAGTATAATGTCATTTTGGGTACTCGTTGAGGTATGGTGAGTCTTAAGCTGTGTTTGGTTTAGGGAAAATTTGGTGGAAAGGAAAATTTGATGAAAAATTAGTAAAATTCATTGTTTGGTTTAAATGGAAAATAGGAGGGAAAGAAAATTAGATGAAAAATTGAATGAAAAATGTGATTCTACATATATTAAACAAATTCAATGTATCTTAAACAAATAACCATTTTTTGAACAAACTCAATTTATTTCATCAAATTCAATGTATGAAATGATGAAATGTCGATATTTTTCTACATTCAAGGATTCCATTTCCTTGCAATTTTCCCTCAAACTTTTTTTTCCACCAAATTTTCCTTAAACCAAACACAGCATTAAGGTTCAAGAATTACTGGCCGCTTTTCAGAATGATTTTCATTGGCTCCGTGAGAGCAAATTTTTAGTGAACAATCAATGCGAGCAGCCATGCACATAGCCATCACGGAAAGATTTTTTTTTATCAAATGTTTTTTTTTCGTTTCATTTTCTATCTGAACCCCCACTTGGTTTGTTTTCCATATTGACCTTTTCGCAATTCTGAAATGATAAAATTTCTATTATTTTTGCTGTTCGTAACCGCGAAAAACTCCATATGATTTTCGCACCTCGTAACTGCGAAAAATTATATGTCCGCGAGAATTAAGCGGACAATGACGTGAAATATTTTTACGTTTCGTGGTTGCGAACTGCGAAAATATTAGTATGGAAAACAAACAAAGTGGAGGTTTAGAAATGATCGAGAATGAAGCGAAAAAGACACATTTGATAAAAAATCGAAAGGAAACGATTTGTCCGCACATCCAGATGCTCGGTAACTTAACTTGACTTGAGCATGTAGAGGATTCCAGGAACATTCAGTGAGTTTACGAGTTTATGGTGCATCAAAATTTTGATCCATTATTATTTAAGACGATGACTGTGATACACACTTGTCAGTAAAATTGATGGATGGATGAGCCGAGACTATTTATTACATGAGAAAGGTTTCTGCTTTGTGAAAAATAAGCCATAGAAGACTCACTGACAATATAACTGGAACTAATCGAGGAATTTGAAATCTTCAACAAAATAACATCTCCATTGGCTCAGTTGGATCTTATGCCCTATGAGCCATAAGCTCTTTTTAAATTTGATTGCTAACATCAGATAAATTCAACAAAAGTTGCCGACATCAAATCATGCAAAGCAATAAAAGAAAGAAAGAAACGACAGAAATCTCAAGCACCCCAACCCAACTCACTTGAAAATGCAACATTAGGGTTGTTCACTCATCATGATCATTTAGATCTAAAACTCATTGTTAAGAGGCTCGTGGGTAGAGGGCAACAGGATTCCTCCATAGATGATGCCAGCAAGTCCACCGCCAATGAGTGGACCCACCCAATAGACCCATAAGTCATGGAAGTCGCCACTCACCACGGCCGGCCCAAATGACCTAGCAGGGTTCATTGACCCTCCGGAGAAGGGGCCGGCCGCTAGAATGTTGGCACCAACAATGAACCCAATTGCAATAGGGGCAATGATCCCGATGTTGCCCTTCTTCGGGTCGGCTGCGGTGGCGTAAACGGTGTAGACTAGGGCAAAGGTGATGACAATCTCCATCACTATTCCCTCACCCACTCCCACTCCGGATCCGAGGCTGTGGATTGGGATAGCCTGAAAAATAAATGAACCAAAGGGCAACAACCCTTGGGTCAACATCAAAAACTAAGCAATAATGTGTTATTTATCTGGCCGAAATGGTCAAGGGAGTTACCAAACCGCCTGTGGTGAACTTGAGGAGGTAGCATGCCACAATGGAGCCTACAACCTGAGCAATCCAGTAGAAAATTCCAGTGAGGACTGTGATCTGTCCTCCCACAGCCAATCCGAAGGTGACAGCTGGATTGACGTGGCCGCCTGAGATGTTGGCTCCAACCGCCACCGCCACAAACAAACCAAAGGCGTGAGCCACTGCAATGGCCACTAGCCCCGCCGGCTCAAGAGCTCCATCTGATGTTAACTTGTCTGTTGGACAAATAATCACATTTTAAAACAAAACGGTCAGTCCCATGTCGGTTCATAAGCTTCGCACATACACAACTAATGTTTTCTGTAATATATTCAGTACATATACGTCTTTGCAACCAGTCATGAGTTTAATTTGATGATATATAGGAGATTTTGCAGCTAATATATAAGTGGATGAGTGTAAGAGAGAGAGAGGACTAACCGAATGCGATGATGGAACCAACTGCGGCGAAGACAAATATCAAGGTGGAGATGAACTCAGCAATATAGGCTTTGATGGTGCCAAAGCTAAATGAGTCACCGAAGCTTCCTAAGGCAATGGCCATCTCTCTTTGATTTTGGTGACAAGAAAGAGCTCAGCGTGTAGCGTAGCAGAGAGATTGTGAAGATAAGGGCAGCACAGGAAAGAGTTCGCAGGGCAACTTATTTATACTGCTCTTTAACTTTCCCTATGACTACACACTCAAAATAGTTGCCACATATTATCATGTTGTGTTATTTTGGATAAGGCCATACATGATTGAGGCTAGGTTTACATAAATCAATTAAAATCTGATCAGTGTTGTTTCTACACAATCCAAACTGGGGTCCAAAAGATTACAGAATACTTATAATTTTTACGACTAACTTAATGTTACAAAATATCTATTTTTATGAAAAATAATCCAATATTATGAAGACTTCAATGGGCGTGCTTATTTGAGATCGACTAGAATGAATTTGTAGCCATTACAATTTAAAAGAGGGCAACTTATGAAAGCCAAACCCATCTTACTCTTACATCTTAATGTCAAATTAAGGCTGGCTATTATATTATATAATCATGTCGACATGTTATTAATTAATGAGCCACGTTAGGGATGAAGCTTACACATATTTGAGCGTACCCACACAATACATTTGAGATCGATCTGACCAGATCGTACAAATAGTTGAACCTACTCCAACAATGTCTACACAACGCACATCCATATGACTCACAATTATAGATAGGAGTTATCTAAAAGTGGCGAGGAAGAAAGAGGCCAACAACACAACATAAAAATTAAAAAAAATGCTATCTTCGTCTTCAAATACTACTCGTTTAAGACTAAGATTGAGTATAAATGAGATATTAATATTAGTTATTGAACAAGTTTAATAAGTCAATATTTAATGTAATTTTTTAAAATTTCATGTATATTGTAGAATGAGATGCATTATTACGGTTGTAAAATGAGTATTTAATAGATTATGATTTTGCTGTAACTAATAGTGTTTAATTTTTCAAGATAGATGATGATACTAAATATGTATTGAGATTTTTATGTGATAAAAGTGAATAGATAAATTTTGATTAAGTATCAAATAAAAAGACTGATAGAAAATATCGGAATAAATAAAAAAAAATGCCCCATGGCCTACTGGCTCATGCATATCCAACCAGATATCTCCGACGTAAACATTCATAGCTGTAAAGACAAAGCCATTGTGGAATTGTCTCGAAGCTCGTGAATGACCTACACACGCGTTGCTGCTACTCCATGTGAAAGAATGGTTCCATTTCAATTCTTTCATATACACTAGTATGAAACGGCTAGCCAGCATATGCTTCTTGAGGCGCGTTTTTTATTAATAAGCTGCTGATGAGTGCAACTAGCTAGAAGCAGCCATTGAGTTTGATGTGAGCGCAAGTTGTAGCATTTGAACACACTAGTAGTAATGTGGACTGAAAATGAGATGAGGGGATCGGTGGTGGTCTGGTTGATAAGTAGGCGAGGTTTTGGTCCACACAGACAGAGTAGCACAAGCCGACCATCTTCCATTTGATGTTGTCGTGTGTGGCCTATATAACTTTGTTAGCTGATGGGGTATTTGTTTATTTGAAATGTGTGGATAAGGTTTTACTTAATGTCCTTCTCAATGAGTTGCAAATTTGTAATGTAGTACATGATTATGCTCCAACCATCTTAATCATTATTGTTTATACCTCTATTTATGTATTGCTTTAAAGCTGATCTCCTTTCTCTGGTGAAAAACTGAATATTACAAGAAAATATGTTCAAAAACATTAAATTTCTTCTTGAAACAATTTTATTTTCTTATTTGGCGATTGTTTGAAAAGTGTAAGAAAATATCAAGCTACTCGTAAGTTCGATTAAATTATTTTTTTCTTATTTTATTTTACTCCAACTTTTTCTAAAGGCACAGGAAAGGCTGTGATCAGCCTTGTAATATACATCTTATGGAAGGAAAGAAATGCTAGAATCTTCAAGGGAGAAAAGAACAGTGTGGAAAGTATAACAAAAGAGGACAAATACAGAGTCGCAATTATGCTGTTCAAGATCAAAAATCTCAAACTAACAGCTAGAACTGTAACATGGGCTGAGCAGACCGGCATAAACCCCTCATTTTGAAGGAGAACAAGGCAACAGACAATAAGATACTCCTTGAATCAATTAACAACAGGAGGAAGCATGCGAAGACAAAGTCCAGGAGAACTGAACCCAGACCAGACATGAACAAGACTAAGGGAAAAAAGGTTAAAGGATGGAGGATAAAATGGCTAGGAATATTACCCTAGCTCGGAGAGAGCATAGAACAACTCCAAAGAGCCAAAATACATCAGCAAACAAGGAGTCAGGCAAAGGGGACTGGCCAGAATCGAGCTGGAAGCTCTGCAGCCCCGAGTCGTGCATGTCCCTGCCTAGAAAGGCAGTCGTTCTGTGCCTAACAATAGAGTGTCCCTAGGCTATTGCAGGCCGTTGTCCATGCTTAGGCATGTTTTGTTGGAACCGAAGTTCCAATTTGTAAAGTAGGGTCGTTGACAATGTACAGTTACATAAATCTTTGGAATACATAAAATCTTTCCAAAAAAAATATATTCATATAATTTCTTCTAGTGATTCTTGGGTGAACATGGTGTACCATGTGTACCGTATATTGACAGCATCACCAATGGATGTTGCCACGTGACATTTTGATCAATCACGTGTTTGGCTAAAAAGTCAATTTTTTTTTACAATAATCGGTGATCGTCACATTTCATTTTAATTTTTCAACATGCAGTAATGGAATCAAAATTTTTATTTTGAGTTTACCAAAAAAAATATATAGTAAAATTTTAAAATAAACTTTATTATAGTATGTATATGAGTTCAACACACATTCAAACATTTTAGATTTTTAAATAGATTCTTATTAGTTTTGTTGGACTAAAAATTATTTTAGACTGAAGTACGATGGTATTGACTGAATCAAGGATAAACATATTAAAAACTATCAAATTTTAACCAATTTTTATGAATTTATACTCTATTTGAGTTGTATTTGAGTGAAGAGCTGCCCCAACTATCCACCCAATAGTACGGTCATTGTCAGCGCGCCATGTTACCACACTTTATTGATCAATTCATAATACACATGATGAAACTAATCCACCCAAAAATCATATAATTATACACTACTACATTTTCGCTTATAAGCGGTGTTTTCTTTTTGGACTTTATACGACGTTTAGATCAGATACGATGCTATTAGCTAAAAAGTGTTGTTATAATGAAGCATGGAGAAGCTGCATCATTTTGGTTAACATAATTTGTGGCGATTTTCACAAAAAAGCGATGTATATCTGTCTGAGTTACTTTATATGACATTTTGATCCATTAAACGATGTATTTGAGTTACATTATACATGATATTTATTGAGTCAAAAAGCGCTGCATAAGTGTTTTTCCTACTTCATGAGGCATTCTTTGTTATAAACGTCATTTTTTGTGAAGTCCTTGTCATATGAGATTTTGTCCCTGTACTGATTATATATGTGTGATGATTTGACCGTCAGTGCTCAAGTACCGTAGTTAAAACTTTAGTATAGTCAATACTCATTAAACGAGTATGTGTGTCAGTTATGAATTAATGTTTGTTTGTTTTTGTTATTATTTTATATAAGTCTTTCTCACTTATTTTATATTATGTGTTTACCTTTCTGGTGTAATAATGAACAAAAAATAGATGAAATCAAGTCATCTCAGCTGGGAATACAACACCGGATTATAGGAAATTTATGAATTTGTGAAAGCGTATTGCGATAAGCAATCCACAGAAATCATACACTATACATCAAGAAATGTGCAGATGGTGAAATTCTGATAGTATGGTTGTTATGGATGATTTGATATTCATCAAGAGTTTAGATGCGATGTTCATCGAGTTTAGGGAGGCGATAACTCGTCAATTTGAGACGACTTACATGAAATTGATGTCTTACTTCTTAGGCATCCAGGTTGAACAAACTGAACATGGAGTCTTCATTTTTTCAGTAGAAGTTTGTTGGAGATATTTTAAAGAAGTTCAAATTTGAGGCAATGAAGCCAGTGCGTACTTCAATTGCTAAAAAATACTTGAGATGAATAAGGATGGAATAGGCGAGCTAGAAAACTTCACCCACTACAGTAGCATAGTTGGAACTCCTTGTTACTTGACTTCAGCTAGGCCAGACATTATGTATGGTGTGGGAATCATCACCAGTTCATGGAGCACCCTTAGCAATCAAACTTGCTAGTAGCAAAACAGATGCCCCGATATATCAACAGAACATGAGATTATGGAATTCTTAATTCTCAAACAAATGACTTTTGTTAATAGGCTATTATGACAGTGATTGGGCTAGTGATGTGGAAACTTGAAAGAATACTTCAGACTATGTTTTCTATCTCAGCTATGAAGTGATTTCATGTTCTTAAAAGAAGTAATTAACAGGTTGTTGCTCTTTCTACAGCTGAAGCAAATTACATTATTGTAACTACCGCAGATTGTCAAGTAGTTTGACTTCAATGGATATGGGAAGACCTGAAACACAAGCAGGAGCCAATATTGATAACATATGATAATAAGTTAGCTATTGCATTAGATAAGAATCCACTATTTCATGCAGGAGAAAAAATATTGAAATCAGGTATCACTATATTCGGGAGTTGGTCAAAGATGACAAGATTGAGCTAGAGTTCTATAGAACTGAAGAGCAAGTTGCAGATATATTTACTAAGGGTCTCTCGAGAGATGAATTTGAAATTTTTTAACGAATGCTTAGAGTTGCAAAATTTTGTATCAAGGAGTGTTGAATAAGTACAAAAAAGAAAGAAAACAAAACTGTAGGGCTCATAGCTGGAAATTCAACGTATTATTGCCCTCCCCATCCCTGACCTTCTGTTTCTCCCACTTCCACACACAACTCTCCTGCCACACACAATATATTTAAGTCATTTGTTTGGTTTTTGCGTTCCTCAACTATAAAAAGAGGACTTATACAAGTAACATAATCCCTCAGTAGCTCCACTTCTCTAGTATTCCCTTTCATTTCAAGATTTTATCTCTTTATTATTTCAAGTATATTTTCTTAACCATTTATATTGTAAGGTTATAAATTAATATTTTTCTTTCTCCAAAATTCATCATATTCCATACACACGTCAAATTTAGTACTGATATTATTAATAGATCCTAACAAAAGCCAGTGCGCCTTTGTGAGAGATCACGAGCTCAATCGGAAGTGTCCCACATCTAGTTCAATGAACTGCGTGAATCATTCGAAAACCAGTAGTAAAAAAGTTAACCACAATAAAAGTTAAGAACTGGTGCACCGCAAGAGAAGATGCATGAAATGGATATTGCCTTGGTTCAAAAGGTAACTGGCCGGAGTGAAAACCTAAACTGAGTACAGTTAGTCACGTGAATTGAAACAACATTACCAAGCTCGTATTATTATAATAGATTGCACCATTACACAACACACAGTCGCGATATTAGCTAACTCAGTGTATAGTACTTGTGATTGTAAAGCCTTGAATGAGAAAATGAGAAGCTCAACAGTAACTAAGTCTCATGCATCAGAAAAATAACTAGTGAAATATAAACAAGCAATTTATTAGCACCACTAGCTTTCATTAATATTATGTTACTCCAACTTGAAGATACTAACGATAAATTTAGTTTTAGTAACTTTACACACCAACGTCCAATACTCTGACAAAGAATCTATCAACCATTGAACAATGGATGAAGGTCTGGCTTTGAATGTCAGAGTGTTGAGGATTCCGGCTAATTAACAAGAGAGAAAACAGTAAAGAGCACATAAGATTTAACGAGGTTCGGCAGTGTGCCTACGTCATCGGGAGCAAAAGAACAGCGGTGTATTATTGAATGTGTGGTCGTTGTCGTACCCTATTAGGTTACAATTTACATGGTATTTATAATAGAAACCCTATTCCTATACCATACCGCGGGCCTTTGGCCCCGTAACCCCAAGCCCACTTAATTCTGGCCCACAACTACTAACTTTACTGTCACCATCCACTGAGATTCAGCCTTATGTCACTTCTGTTCCACTTTGACATAAACCATTTATCAGCATATGAGCTATACCCAACAAATCTCCACCTTATCGAATATCATGCTCCTTATGAGATAAAATCCGGGGTATCTCACATCTCAAAGTGGCCTGGAGTTCCTGCTCTTCTAGTTGCTACAAATATTCAATAAGTCCAAACAATTGTTGGACTTGTTTGTAGTATCCTACTCCTTTCCCTCAGGAAGCCGAGCTAGCTCCTATGCATCATTTTTCTTCAAAGACTCCATCTTTTCTACCATTGCAGCAATCCCTTTATCTTTCTCCTGGCTAGTGATAGCTCCCTGAAAGACACCCGGACCTTCACTACTGATGTGAAGTGCATAAGAGACCATGTCTTCAAAACCGAATCTGTCTCGAGGCTTCACATTGGTGCATCTTCCTCTGTCCCTGACAAGATTTTAGCTCTTCAAATCATCGATATTTGAGGTATCAGGTGCTGAAGTAAAACTATCAACTTTCTCTGTTGATGTTGGGGTCTGCTCCAAATCCAATCGCACCTTCTCTTTATTTTGTTGTAGCATGGACTGCTCATCAAAGACTGCATCACTACTGATCACCACCTTCTTTGCTACTGGATCCCAAAACTTGTATGCCTTGACACCATTCTTATATCCCAAAAAGATGCACTTCTTGGATTTTGGATCAAGCTTTGATCTCTCATCACCAGGTACATGCACATAAACAAGACAACCAAATATCTGTAAGTGATAAAAACTAACAGGTTTACCTGCCCATACCTCTTGTGTAACTTTTCCTCCCAATGATGCTCGTGGTGATCTATTGATGACGTAGCATGCCATATTCACAGCCTCTGCCCAAAAGCTTTAGCGAGTCCTGCATTCAATCTTAAGCATCTCGCCCTTTCAGTCAAGGTCCTGTTCAATCTTTCGGCAACACCATTATGTTGTGTTGTCTTACGCACTGTGAAATGCCTCTGAATCCTGTTCTCCCCACAGAATTTTTAAAATTCCAAATCTGTATACTCCGTGCCATTATCTGACCTCAGGCACTTGATCTTTCTTTCTATTTGGTTCTCCACCTCAGCTCTCCACAACTTGAACTTGTTGAAGACTTCAGAGGCATCCAAACTTTCCTGGAAAAATTGTTAGTAAACGTAACATAATAAACAGATCCACCCATTGACCTTTCTTTGACAGGGCCCCATACATCATAATGCACATAATCAAGAATCCCTTTAGTTGTGTGTCTTCCAGTCTTGAAACTAACTTTAGTCTGCTTCCTAAGAACACAAAACTTGAAAAATTCTAGCTTACAGCTTTTAACACCATGTAAAAAATTCATTTTATGCTATTCAGTCAGACCTCGTTCACTAAGATGACCAAGACGCATATGCCATAACTTTGAGCTATCATCATGTGACTCAACAGAATGAACTCCACCTACAACTGTACTCCCTAACAATTTATAGATATTCCCTGCAGTCATCTTTCCTTTCATCACAGTCAACACACCTTAAACAACCCTAATAGTTTTCTTATCCTCATCTACCTTAAGAATAAAATATTCTTATGCAAAGTGCCCAAGGATATAAGATTCTTTTTCAATTCAGGTACATGTCTAACATCACACAGTGTTCTCACTATCCCGTCATGCATCCTAATTTTGACTTCACCAATACCAATAATATTGCAACATCTATTATCACCTAGATAGATAGAACTAGAATTAACTGACCTATATGAGGAGAACCACTCCCTGTTGGGCGTGATATGATAAGAACATCCCGAATCAAGAATCCAAGCATCCACGAGCTGAGTAGTTGAAACTGAAAGAATATCCCATTAGTCTGCTTATTTGTAAGGGATTGCGACATAAATTGAGACTCCAACTTCTTTCAGATTTTTCCTGGAGACGATAAACTAATCACGTGGTACATAACCTCATCCGCCAAACACAGCCGTATCGTTCCTGCAGCTCGTTGCTGCATATCCTCCCAATCTTCGTCCTTCATTGATTCAGGTTTCACAGGTTTCAAAGCTTTCAGAATCCCTTGCTGCGCTTACAGATCCTTCACTCTTGTCTGTCACAATCTGAAATTACAACTTCGTTATATTTCTACCATTTTAACTACAGATTTGTTTCGGCCTGCTTTGGATATTTTTTAGTAACAAACCCTAGTTTCGACCTTTCCGAGAGTAAAATTTTCACAAAATGCTTTATTATGTGTAGTTCTCCAGTCATATTAGCATTTCTCTAACTATGCTGACTCCAATTATCACATTGTTGCCAACATGATATGGATAGTCGGCGGTCAAATTCATCACTCCTCTATGTGCATCTGTCACTCCTCATGCCATCTTTCTTCAAAATTGCAAGATTTGATTTTGTAAGATTCTTGCATCAAGCTTCGATATGATGTGAAACGCAAGCCACCAACAAGCCGAAGGTCCGACCAACGTGTTCCTTGATCAGATGATGGAAGAGTCAGAGAACATAATGAAGGAGATTTCTCTAAATGTATTCCTTTGAAAGTTTTTACATAATGGTTATTTACACTTTACAAGATTTTCCCTCTTCAAATTAAGTACCTCAATTACAACACAAATACAAATTGAACCCTTACGTTCACAACTCAATGAAACCAAGCCTTGCCGAACATAAAACCAGCTAAGTAATTCAGTTGCATTACATGCAGAGTTGCACGATAACATCTTCATCTACTCCATTTTGGTGTTTTGTCAATCCAGCTCCCATGATAATCTGTTGATACTGCATTTCAGGATCCACCTTATGTTTTGTTATCAAATTAAGAGAGAATATAAAAGAAAAGTATTTAAAAAAATAGAGAAAAGAAAAGATTTGCGAGTAAAAAAAACTAGGTATTTCATAATTTAGGATGATTTAGAAGTATAATAGTGAAAATGAAATTAATAAAATGGACTTAAATCTCATTATACTAAGCAAGTTTACAGTTATTTAAAACGGGATGGTTTTGGATAAAATAAGATGGTTCTAGTTTTAATAATACTACTCAATTTGTACTGTACACGTGACATGTGGTGATTGATAATTAAAAATTAAAACTACATAGTTTTTGATTCTACTGTTAATGACTTGGTTGTTTAGCGTCTTAGTTAAAAATAGGGCTAACAGTCTTTTTAAAGACATTCTCATTCAATAAATTTGAAAAAATAGATTTGTGTCATGTTACGTGGATTTGTGTCATGACAAATCACTATCTTCATAAATTTTTTTATAAACTTTTTACCCAATTAAATAAACTTTCCATATAACTCTGAACATGAGTCCATGTGTCATATTACACTTTTTTTTGTAAAATAATAAACCTTCCATACATGATTTTAATGTAAAATGCAACAATTATAAATATTAAATATAATTTAAGACAACGCTTTTAACTTTAAAGCGTCATCTAAAGTCAGGCTTAAATGATATAAAAATCCTAAATGTATAGATGATTCTTATAACTTTGAAGTGTAGTCTAAAATATTTCTCCTGGCATAAGAGGACAATTATAACTCTAAAACGCCATGTAAAGTCTTCACTTTATACAACACTACTTTTGAGTTGGAAACAGTTTCCTTCCATGAAGCGCACCATACATATGAAGTGATCAGAACTCAATAAATTGTCCACCACATTAAGATAAATCTGTTACGTAAAGTTCACGATCTAACATTGTTGAGAATTGCGGCTAACTAACAAGAGAGAAAACAGTAAAAAGCACACAAGATTTAACGAGATTCGGCAGTGTGCCTACGTTCTCGGGAGCAAAAGAGCGGTTGTGTATTATTGAGAGTGTCGTCGTACCCTATTAGGTTACAGTTACATGATATTTATAATGAAAACTCTATTTCTATACCATACCGCGGCCCTTTGGCCCCGCAACCCCAAGTCAACTTAATTCTAGCCCACAACTATTAACCTTCTTGTCACTGACCACTGAGATTCGGCTCTATGTCACTTCCTTCTCCACTTTGACATAAGCCATTTATTACATGTGGTATAACCCAACAAACAGGAAAAAAAAATTTTCCCTCTCCTTTTCTATCAAAACTATAATCGAAAATACTGCCTTAAAAACACTTCACCACATTTCCTTGACTAAGAAACCAAAACCAGAAAGTTACATTTGAGCTTATTGAAACACGTCCACTTACCATTATCGTGATCAGAGTCACCGAGATTGGAAACCAGCGGAGACTGTTCGATAGGAGCTCCGGAATGAAAAATTTGCGAGGGCGGAAACCAGCGGAGACTGATCGACAGTCGTTTGAAATCTGTCGCAGACGTTGATGAGTCAGCCAACGCTGACAGCTTCACACGTGGCAATTTGTAATTGGCTATCGTTTTATTCGGGTTTTTTTTTTTTTTTTGAAATTGGCTGAAAATAGGGAGAGGAGATAGATGAGCGGGAAGGATCAGAGGGCGATGGAAGAGCGGTTGACGGAGATGGAAGAGCGAGAGACGCGGAAAGGGGGAGAGAGAAGAAACGTAGATTGTCGTCAATTGTTTGTGAAGGTAAGAGAGAGATTTTCACCTGAATCGACCGACGGATCGATCAGCGGCGGACGTGGGTAGATTTGGGAAATCGGAGAGGGGATATTATTATGGTGGTTCATCCTCTGGTGGAACGAGCTACGAGTGATCTTCTCATCGGCCCTGATTGGGCGAGAAATGCTGAGATTTGCGACCTCCTGCTTAGCAACCCTGCGTAATCCCCTGTTGCTTGCTTTACCCTTTCGCTTTGTTCAATTTTACCGCATGGAATCGGTAGTATTGTTCTTTCTGAACATCTTGCCTTGAATTTGTCAAATTCATTGCCAAAATGTATAAGGCTGCATGCCCCTTTATTTTGATATGGTGAGGAAGGGTATATAGGGTGAACTTGGTCATTGGGTGATGCTTATGTGTTTTACAGGCTTACAAAAGATGTGATAAAAGGTATCAGGAAGAAGCTCGGGAGTAAGCATGCCAAGGTCCAGCTTCTTGCGCTCACGGTAAGATTTTTTACAAGTGATGCTTGATTTTTGGCATGCATTGGTCATTGGTTTAGTATGTGTCAATTTATTCTTTGGAATCCTTATGTGAGATAGCTTTTGGAGTCGATCATGAATAGCTGTGGGAATTTAACCCATATGCTTGTGGCTGAAAAGGGAGTGCTGAGAAAGATGGTCAAGATAGCCAAGAAGAAGGTACAAAGCCTCTCATTGTGGCATTTTTATTTTCTTTCGCCTCTAGTGCTTTGGTTGTGCATCTGATAGTGCTTCTTGCAGCGGAATTATCATGTGAGGGAGAAAATATTGGTGCTTATAGAGACATGGCAAGAAGCTTTTGGGGGACCGGGATGTAGATATCCGGAGTATTATGAGGCATACTATGAGCTGTTGGTACGTTTTATGCTGTCATAATTTGTGTAAGATAAGTGACTTGATAAGTTGAATTTTGAATCTTGTGAGTACATGAAAATGTAGAGCTGCGTACATTCATATTTGCATATTCCACTTCCATATTTAATGTCCGAAGTCCTAACTAAAACGAAAAACAGACTTTACATTTGCGACTAATGGGTTGCCCTGTGTGGGTAGACTAAAATTGTTACAAGAATCTGGATTAGCGTCAGAGATTAGCAGTGTCATAAATGATGCAGTAGCTGCATTTGTTTGAGATATCAGCTGACAGTGCCAGTCTTCAGCATGCAGGAGCAGCATTTCCTCGACATCATGATAGGCGAACACCTGTGTTCTCTGTTGATCCAGCTCAGAGTCTGGCATATGGTCCCAATCCACTTCTCCTTTCAAATTCAAAGGAAGGAACTGAGGCATCTGAAGACGTTGAATTTCCAATGTTGAGGTATGCTGTAATTTCTTGAAATGGAATTAATATATAATATATATCTGGGGGAGGAGAAAAAAGAGTGGAAGACATTGCTCCCATCAATTTGTTCGCCTCTTTCAGTCCTACACTCGTACTTGCGTGCTGTTGCTGTTTTTACCATCATCACTGTCATTAATGATTAAGAGTATTCTGATTATTTGGTATGTGCTTTTGGATTTAGCCTGTCAGAAATTCAGAATGCAAGTGGTATTGTGGACGTCCTGGCAGAGATGCTGAATGGCTTAGAGCCTGGGAATGAAGAGGTATGCTTTTCATCTGGCAAAGAAGAGTGTTTTTTCAGTTGTATGTAGCTCCTCATTTGACAACTAGCTATCAGTGTAATAAGCTTTCCAAATAATCGATAGATTTCAAACTGTATTGCAATACTGTACTGCACATCTATTGCAAAGTAGATCAATATACTCTATCATCACGTGAGTGCGAATGGTTGTGTACAAGTTGGTAAAGGATCAATTTTATTTTGATCATTAGGGGCTGCAACAAGATGCCATTGTGGATCTCGTACAACAATGTCGTACATACAAGCAGAGAGTAGTACACCTCATCAACTCTACAACGTAAATCAAAAGCTCTCGAGAATGCTTCTTGTTGGTTATTTATCTAGTCTTTTGGACACCAAACCTATTTGTTGAAATATTAACTTGTAAATTTGTATAGGGATGAGTCTCTGCTTCAGCAGGGACTAGCGTTGAATGATGACTTGCAACGTTTGTTGGCTAAGCATGAAGCCATTGCTTCAGGGACGACTCTTGAAGGGGAAAACTCTAAATCTCAGGCTCTCATAGACATTGATGATCTTGGTTCGAGTGACACCAACAAACAACCTGCTGGAGCGTAAGTTTCTATTTCTCTTATTTGTCTTTTTTACTATTTATCTTATTAGTCTTTTTTATCACACGTATCATAAACCAAAGGCAGGCCTCATGAGGTTGCTTAAGGTTGCTTCATTAGTAGCTATTGCTTAAGTCCATCTGATCAATATGGAAACACATTTTGACTTACTGGACTCTCTGAGCAACAATTTCTGTTGACATTTGTTGTTCATTCTCATATCATACCACAGGTCTACATCAGGCACAAATCCGGCAAATTCCCTGGACTTATTACTTCTTGAACCTGCGACAACAGATGGCACAACACCTTCTTTGGGACTGGACCTCTTGAGCGGAGATAATGGTAATACCCAAGAAGGACAAGACTCCCTTGCTCTTGTGCCTGTGGGAGAATCACAGCCCCTTGATCCATCAGAACAAAATGCCATCGTTCTCTCTGAGGTCCTCCATCAAGAAGGTTCAAATTTTGATCCTCAATCATTACAACCAGATGAACACGCTTATGCTTCCAACCTGCCACAAAATCCAGATGACCCCCAGGCTGCACTTTTCACTAATGGATATCCTGGAAGCGTAGGAGTCTCTCAAGAGCAGCAACAGGAGGAAGCAGGCGTTTATGGTATACCTTTCTTTCTTCTTCTGGTCATCATAGTTGCGCGTGCGCCCCTTTTTACATATAACATGGACACTTGTGACCTTTCTTTGAAATGGTATTCCGGTCAAGTTCATGAAGCAGACATATATCTCAGTGCCCTTAAGCTCTTAACATAACTGCTGCAATTTAGATTCCACAAAACTTGCAGATTGTCTAAAGTAAATGATCCTAGAGCTTGATTTTATATCTAACAGGAAGTGGAGTACTACCCCCACCGCCCTGGGAGATTCAGCAAGAAAATTATGGGACAGAGTGTCAACAGCAAGAATCTGACATACAAATGACCCAAGCAACAGGGATACACACGCAACATCCTGACAGCATGCAACCTCATCCATTTGGATTAAACCCAGGCATGACTATGTATCTACAACCAATGCCGAATGGTCAAATGGGTATGGTTTACTATCAACCTATTCAAACTACACAGAGGATTAAAACACCGGAAGGATTCATTGGAAATCCAAAGCTAATGCAAGCAGCAGCAGCAGCCAGTTTATATGCTCAATCAATGCCAGGCAACCAATATCAAAACTATGGTTCTATGCATCAATACCCCGTACAGCCAATGTATGCAATGCCTGTTGGCGATCAGAGCTGTTTCAATAACACTCCGTACCAGATGCAACCCACAGCGTCTAGTGCACCAATGAGAGGGCCATCTAATGGTGCCGAGGACAAGCTTTTTGGGGACCTCGTGAATTTGGCCAAGGTGAAACCAAAGACATCTCCCCCAGGGGCAAATGGTGCTAATTGACATGAGCTGACTTTTGCTCTCTCCCTCCTCCTTGTCTTCCCCCATCTGCCATCTCAAATAGGATCCGGTTTTGGTGAAGTGCAACACTCATGTGTTCTTTTGGTTGTTGAATATGAATGTATATTTAATTGCCATCTCAAATGTATATTCCTCACCAACAATAAACATGTTTTAGGTAAGTACTTTATTTTGTATGAAACATTAAAATTTTCTTCTTTGTGTGACATATATGAGAACTGTTTGTTATTGCAACAGATTTGGGCCGGAACACAGCCATATTCACAGTCTGCGTCAGGTATCAATGTCCTATCAAGACCATGTGAACTGGCAGTGTCTAGTTGATCTCACGTGGGATCCCTATGATGCCATGCATTTTCAGTGGATCAACAACACTTCCTTACAGGGGCACGACGTATGAACCACTAAGGTGCTCTCATTTGCTTTTACGTGGAGTGGCATAACTCATGCCGGTAATGTGCCAGTTTAGGTGGCAGTCGCATATTCCCAGCCTATGCGAGATGGGCACACCGAGCTGCACAAGATTGACAAACCGAAGGGAAAGTTTGACTGGCATGTGGAACAGGAGCGCTGAATTATGATCTGGGACTAGAGGCACACGTATTGTGTTGTCGGCTCCACCAGTTATGTTGTATCGTCACACACTGCATACATCAATTAGTATGACAAGATCAGACTAAGGTTATGAAAAATAGAATAGCAAGCAAATATAGTAGATATGAAATATTTTTCTTGAGGATCAGACTTATAAAATAAGGTTATGCCCTCCACTTCAACAGATGAGAGTAACGCTACTGAGTTTCTGATGAAGCCGACAAAGCTATTTAGTTTGAAACTAAAGATTTTGATTTTTAAAGTATTTTCAAAATCCAGTGATGTCTGAGGATGACCCCTCCCTACCTAAGAAAATCTAATCTGTTTTCTCTTTTCACACCTACTTCCATTCGGCAATTGATTTATCAGAAGCAGTCCTTGTACCACTCCAGAGCGTTGCCAGTTGCAGCAACCAACCAACCCAGCAGGTCTAAAGTCTCATTTCATTCTGACCACACTGCAGTTGTGTCAAACCCCAAGTCAAAGTATGCATCTCTTCTCCAATCTTGCGTGGCAAGCAAGGCGTTGAGGCCTGGCAAGCAGATACATTCGCGTCTTTACGTCTCTGGGTGTGCGTTTGATTTGATACTCGCCACCAAGCTTGTGAATTTGTATTGTGTGTGTGGTCATTTGTCAAGTGCTCACTACCTGTTTGATAGAATTTCTAAGAGAAACTTGTTTCTTTGGAATGTGCTTATTCGTGGGTATGCGTGGAACGGGCCGTATGAGGTTGCTGTGTCACTTTATTATCAGATGATTGATAATGGTCTGGTTCCTGATAATTTCACTTTCCCATTTGTGTTGAAAGCTTGCTCAGCGCTTTCGGCTATCAAGGAAGGGGAGGATATACATGAAAGAATCAGGCTTGGCGGGTGGGAGTCGGATGTTTTTGTGGGTGCAGCTCTTATTGATATGTATGCGAAATGCGGCTGCGTGGGACGTGCAAGATCAGTTTTCGATAAGATTGAGTTGAGGGATGTAGTGTTGTGGAATTCGATGCTGGCAGCTTACTCGCAGAATGGACACCCAGATGAGTGCATTTCACTTTGCAGTGAAATGGTTTTGAAAGGTTTGATGCCTACTGAGGCGACATTGGTCACCGCTGTATCAGCTTCCGCTGACATTGCAGCTCTTCCTCAGGGAAGAGAGCTGCATGGGTTTAGTTGGAGACGGGGTTTTGAAACTCATGATAAAGTGAATACGGCTTTGGTAGACATGTATGCTAAAAGTGGTTCTTTAAGGGTTGCTAGGAATTTGTTCGAGAGGCTATGGGTTAAACGACTTGTATCTTGGAATGCCATGATAACTGGTTATGCGATGCACGGTCACAATTATGAAGCTCTTAATTTGTTCGAGGAGATGAGGAGAGATTCCCAACCTGATCACATTACTTTTGTGGGGGTTTTACAGGCCTGCAATCATGGCGGATGGCTTGATGATGGGCGTCGGTTCTTTGACTCTCTACAGAAAGATTACCATATTAGTCCAACTGTTCAACACTATACATGCATGGTTGACCTCCTAGGTCATTGTGGTCGGCTGGGTGAAGCTTATGAGCTTATAAAGGAAATGAATGTTGCGCCTGATTCAGGTGTCTGGGGTGCATTACTGAATTCCTGCAAAATTCATGGAAATGTGGAACTAGGGGAGGTAGCTCTGGAGAGGTTGATTGAGCTTGAACCAGATGATGCAGGGAATTATGTCATTCTGTCCAATATTTATGCTCAAGCAGGGAAGTGGGAAAGAGTTGTAAGTCTAAGGAAACTCATGACTGATAGAGGCTTGAAGAAAAGCACTGCTTGTAGCTGGATTGAAGTGAAAAACAAAGTCCATGCTTTTCTGTCTGGAGATACCTCACATCCTCAGTCTGATGAAACATATGCTGAACTGAAGCGGTTAGGAGAGCTAATGAAGCGAGCTGGCTATGTTCCCAATACGAAAACAGTTTTCCATGATGTGGAGGATGATGACAAGTCCTGTATGGTGTCAAGTCATAGTGAAAGGCTGGCTGTGGCATTTGGACTCATCAACACACCACCTGGAACCAAACTATTAATAACGAAGAATCTTCGTATTTGTGAGGATTGTCATGTTGCCATAAAGTTCATCTCAAAGATTACTGACAGAGAAATTATTGTGAGAGATGTTAACAGGTACCACCAGTTCAAGGATGGAGGGTGTTCTTGTGGCGATTATTGGTGATTCCAGTAAGAAACATTTAACAATGATCAACATTCAGCTTTCATTCCAGACACACAAGTTCTAACTCCAAATTTAGCTAGAAGAGCAGGGATAGTACAGAAGTAAGACCAGAGAAATACTCGATCAATGAAAGTTGCAAATTTCTCTGCACTGGGCGGTAGTACTGGAGTTCTACTTCTGACTTGGGGCTAAATTATGTCAGCAAGACATGCATAACTTCAACAGCTTTATGAAGACCAACTAATCCGTATTCCATGGCAATGGCATGCCAAGATTCTGAGTGGGACTAGGGATTTTGAATGGCTGGTCATGCTGAAGCTCTTCCTGGTCGGACAGCAACCATGTTAATTGTGAATGTAAGTCATTGCATTTGGCTCAGTTATTGTTTCTGAACAAGGGAACCATGCGGCAACAATGTATGATTTAGGTCTGTTTTAGGAAAAGTATTGAGAGTAAGGAAAGTGAGATAAAATGTTACAAAGAATTTTACGATTGGTTTATATGATTTTTTTTAACTGGCATTTTTAAAAAGTTTAATTTCTCCTATAGTATTGTTTAAGTTTTTTTTTTTTATCCAAATTGACTTAGTTTTGGTAAACTGTTATTTGAAACAACGTTCAGATTGAATGTAACCGCTCTCTCAAATAGCGTTTGAAGGGTGAACAATAGCTATCCATAAGTGAAACACTGTTTGGAGCAGCGGTTTGGATTCTAAAGTGAATTGTTATTTAAATTGGCGGGAGCGAAAATTCAACCGCAACTTAAAATAGTAGTTTTTTTAAATTCAAACATTATTACTGCGATTGAAGAAAAATAAAATTGAGTTCAGTCAACTTCAACAACTGTTTTAAACAACAGCTGGATTTAAGCGAACACTCAACCGCAATTTAAAATAGTAGTTCTTTTAAATCCAAACATTATTACTGCTATTGAAGAAAAATAAAATTAAGTTCGGTCAACTTCGACCACTGTTTTAAACAACAGTTGGATTTAATAGAGTTGTTATTTCAAACGACCAAATTTTAAAAAAAAAATTCCAAAAAGACCAATTAGAAAAAAATTCGGTTTAAAGACAGATGGGGAAGGATAAGAAAATTGGAGAAAAATCTTAGTAAACCAAAGAACGTTTTATACTTTTCTCCTCAATTTTGATCTACTAATAAAAAAAGAAATTTGAAATGAAATCAATGAACAATTTATATTTCTTGTGCATTTTCTTTTCCTTCTTATTTTTGCTAGACCAAACATAAGATTAAAGTACGAGCAATACATATTATTTTGCTTAAGTGCAAATAATTGACTAGTTCATAAAAAAATCCATGTTATCTCCAACTTCAATCTCCATTAATAATTAAATTACTAAATATTGTAAGAAATTAAGATAATTGCTAGTAGAAAGTAGGAAAGTAGGTTTTTACCACAATTTATTAAAAGTTTGTAGACATTGTTACACAACATATAATTTCATGATAAAAATTTCATTTAATGTTTAATTTTTAAATTTATGATTAAATGTAACAAATTGAATTTTTATTTATAAATTAACTTTTTATGAAAACTACATTATAGTATTCTCCTTTGTTTTCTTAATTTTTATCTTTCATTCGATGAAAATTAATAGAATTTATTTAGAATATTCTATTTAATACACAATTAGTTTGACCACCATCCACTAATACTCAAGATTTGTTTTTCAAACTAGCTTCTCTCACTTTATTTCAATCCTATTTTATCTCTTGATTTTATTTTTATTTTATTCTACTTTTTAAAAATAATAGTTTATTTTGCCATGTATGAGACTCGCTCCCGAAGTGTATAATAGCCGACAAGTGTATAATATGAAGGCACGCCATAGTTTACAATTGTGATTTTCTTATAACAACATATGTAAATAGTTGTGAATTATGATTTTGTGAGAAAAGGAAATTGTACTTTCAAATTACTGTGTTATTAATAATTTTAATGTTTGTAGATAACTGTATATATATTTTTGCATATGAAAAAAAAATGGGTTTAAATCTTTTTTTTATATAATATCATATCCCGTCTTCTTTATCCTACATTTATTACTTTTCTCTACCTCGCTTCAACTACAAATCGTTCGTCCAAATCTACGGCTGGCCTTCAATTTCAACTTATTCCTTGAAAGCAAATGTTATGGTGATAATTGTAAATTAAATTGTTGTTTTGATATCTTCTGAATCTGTTTTGGATGTATGAAATTATTGAGTTGTGTTGGTTATGATTGTGTTATTTTGATGTCTTACACTGAAATGTAAGATAGTGCACAATAGGCACATTCATTGATTTTGTAATTGTGTGTAATAATCAAAGCATCATGTTCTATGGTTTGGATGGTTAAATTTGATGGTGAACTTTGGAAGAGACAATTGACAAAAGGATAACTGACGAATATAAAAGCGATGATTTGAATTTGTTGGGCAGAGAAAAACTACCAAAACATTAAGGATTTTTCAGCGGGCCTCATTAGTTGATAAACAATCACTATACTAGTCGCCAGATCATTTACAACTCAATTGGCGACCGTTTTTCTCTGTCTGGAAATTTGATTGCGAAAGTGACAATCACCAACTAAGCGACCCACTTTGGCTATCAACACAATCTGGTTGCTATTTTAGCGATTGAATTTGAGACCATTATTTTTAGGGGAAAACGAATATACTCCGTTAGGTTATAAGCTACGTACTCTAGCGGTTAAAATGATTTCATTTTGAATGGTGTTTAGGGGTTTTAGGGATTCATGATTCAAAATTTCAAATATTTTAGGACTTGTAGGGTTTTGAGGGGTTTTAGGATTTATTTTTTAGTATTTTTGAAATTTTAGGATTGAGGGTTTTAGAGTTGTGAAAAGACACCGTTTTAGATGAGTTTGGAAACATCCAAAAAATACTAAAAATATGAAAGTTTGAAATAAAAAAATCTTTAAAACCCTAAAACAAGAAAAACTCTAGAACTTAGAAATCATAAATCTTATAAAAATAACCTAAAACGACATTATTTAACCGGTAGGGTACGTAGCTTATATGCCCTGACAAGGTATATCCGCTAAACCCTTATTTTTAGGGCAAATTTAGAGATGTAAATTTATCAATTGTTTTACATTTTGCAAGCACTTCCGTTACTAAAATGATGATCAAATTCGTGACTGATCACAATCGGTCGCTAAATGTATTGATTTTTTTTTTAAGATTTTAAAATTTCATTTCCAAAAAATATAAACATTGTATTAACCAATGTCTCCAGAATGGCTGTTTTACAACTGAAACATAAATTTCATTAAAATCAGCTCATGAGAGCAAACGACTACACATTTAACAAGCTGGCTCAGAAACTAAGCCAAGAATGACTATCAAGTAATGGATGACCAATTTGGCATTTAGAATAGAGTTTTCATAAGGAGACATGACTCAAAACAGGCACCACAGTCAAAGTTTCTAGATTCATAGTTTTGAACCACATATAGTAAAAAAGCTAGCTTCTAGAATTTAATTTTATGAGAGCTCGTAAAAATTGAATATGCGAGTTGGCAAATCTCACCTACTTTAAAAAGCATAGTTCGATGTTTTTGCTAATTGACTTTAACTAGGCTAGACATTATGTATGAAGTGACATTCTTCAGATGGTTCATGGAACAACTTTAGCAGTTACACTTGCGAGCAACAGCGAAATACGAGATTATGTGATTCTATACTTTCACACAAATAATTTTTATTTGACAAATTTTTCAAACAGTGATTAGGATGGTGATGTGAGAACACGAAAAAGTGCAATCTAAAGATAAACGGTTTGATGGTCATTTAAGAATCAACTTTTATTTCTCTTTCTACAGGTGAAAAAGACTACATTATAGTAATCACCGCATTATGTCAGACAGTTTGATTTTAACACATACTAGAAAACTTTAAATATGAGCTAGAGAAGACAACAACAATGACATGCGATAACAATTACATGTATATACATTTAGTTGATTGTCTAGATTAGTAATATCTTAAATGATTCGTCTTCGATATTTATTCATATGTTTCTCCAATCACTTTGATGGAAGTTCTAAACCACTTTTCACTAGGATTTCATAGTTTTGAATTATGTGATTCAACACGTTTCAGATGAGCCTTGACTGATTTATTCGATAGTTGCTTACATCTATTTAAAGAAAAAAAAAAGAATTCTGATGGTAAGAACAAATAGAAGATTAATAATGAAGAAAAAATTAAATTTGGAGGATATCATCTAATTGCTACTCATTTTAAGATACAAATAAATAAATTAGAAAAATAATTATTATATCAATAAATAAAATAAAATAAACACTATGAGAATAAAACAACCTATGTAATATAAACTAAATGTTTTCTATAATTAATTAATATATTAAGACATTTAATTATATTAAAACCCCAAGTTAAATTTTACTATAAAATTATAAACTAGTAGACTGTACAACACATGAGTATTTTGATATTTTTTTAGTTAACTAATCTCAGGATTTGGGGTCCTTGAGACCCGCCGTGTCTTTAATTGTGGAAAAATCGCAGATGGAAGGCGAAGATAAAACTCTGCAACGTGCGATCAGATGGCTCCTACAGCTGGCCTCAACCGGAAAAGATCTTGAGAATAGGACTCTGACAGGCCTCAAGGTCTTGGAAGCTCAAAAGGGTTCCGTCCTATGCAGCTACACTGTCCCAATTGAAGCTTCAGTAATTCATATTCTTATCCAGAAACCTTAAACAGGATCTGATGTTGTTGGTATTTGGGTGTTTCGCTGTAGTGAATTTTGATTTTGAAACTGAAATCTGTATGTTCTGATGGTGAACTGGTCCTGTGAATTGGGCAGGACAAAGATGGATACTGGCATGTTGGAGCAATAGCCACTCTAGCAGATGATGTTGGTGCCGCTGCAATCTATTCTGCTGCTGGCCACGTCAAACCATCTGTTGACTTCAGCATCTCATTCTACTCACAAGTACAGCTGCATGTATGCCATGGATCATCTTTGTGCCTGAATATAGCCCATGTCACATATTTTTACCAGAATGAAGACAGTTTCTTCAGCATTTTGTTTTTTATGTTGTAGGAAGAAGTTGAGGTGGAGGCAAAGGTAGTCGGAGTGACTGGGAGGCTGGCATCAGTTATGGTTGAAGTCCGCAGGAAACACAATGGTGAACTGGTGGCACTAGGCAAGCAATGGATGACTGAAGCTGCTCCAAAAATCAACAAAGAAAAGATTCACTTCATCAAAAAGAGTAAACTATAAACTGACCACTAGTTCTGTCATATACTCTTCTTCTTGACCTCCCAGTTCCCACAGTCATTTCATGTCTAGATTCAGAATCTCAGATACTGATATTGATCATAGTTATCAGATCCACCTACAGTTATGAAATGATTTTTGGAATTTTTTTTCAGCATTCAATGGGGGGTGTGCAGAAGCATCATATATTGCTTCATTATTTTCATCATCATTTGTATATCAAAATCTACTTGTGCACCGAAGGAAGTTGTGAATTGAGCTTTCATTAGCGAGCCAGATCACATTGATGAGATACAGATTTATCAGGCTTAAGACGCACATCCCACGCCCTCCGGATTTCACTGTGATTAACAGACAACTGAAAAAAAGGAAGACAACCCTATAGACCATCACCAGATCCATACCTTTTTTTGTGTTTTTCAGTATTAAAAGACGACTTGGTTCTCACTGGGACTAGGGAGAAGGAGGAGGAGACGAGGAAGCAGCTGCAGCACCTTTGAAGATGAGAAAGTTGAGAGTTTCCAGAGTGAAGTAGATGAAGCTACCTTTGGAGTGTGTGAAGAAACACCCAAAGTTTGATCCCACCACACATTGCCATCCACCCCCATGCCTCTTATCAAAATCCTGACCCATCAACCAAATACCAAATTTCGCAAGACAAAACTTTTACATGCAGAAATCAATCCAAGTGGAGGGGCGGCAAAGGTGTTACCTTTTTTATGTGGGCTGCAATGGATCTGCAGTCAAACACATCATAGAGATCCAGCGCCTCAGAAGCAGCAGCTGTGGCTTGAACCTGCATCTTCCATGGCATGTCTGAGTCCTGCACCAAAGCCTTCCCTTCCAGCATCTTCCTTCCACTAGAAGAACAGGTCCAACCTTCACTCCACCTATCTATCTTTGAGCTGATGGGTGGATAAGAAGGAGAATGAGATGTGGGTTTTGTGAATTCGATACTTATCTTCAAACAACTCTTCACAGAAATCTAAGGTGCAGAGACTTGTCTGGGATGGGTCTAGCTTTTATATAAAAAGACCCTCTTGCCTTTTCCCAATCTGAAGGAACTCACCAGACTACTCATCAGTTTTCATTGATTTTTCAGATTTGAATATTCTTTTTCTTCTCACCTTTTTAAGGGTCCACATTAATACGTGTGGCAGAAAATAGATTCCGATGCAGATGTGAACATTTCTCCATGAAAAAAAAAGGATTTTGATATTTTTATTCCTATTATTACTGGACTGTGGATAGACGTGGTGTGGTGGAAATGAAGGCCAAACTTGGATTTTAGTGAATCAGTGCAGTAATAGTAATTGAATTTAGAAGCAAATGGACTCGGTGGCTATGGAGGAGCCGTAGGAAAAGAAGCCTGGTGCAACGAGTTAATTGGTCTGAACTAAAACTAGCGCTTTTGACCCGACAGCTAATTCAAAGCTGCCAAGCTGACAGGTGAATGAATGTTAGACCACAAATGCAGACTTGTATGACCGCTGAATGCATATTAGACCACAAACGCCGACTCAAATGATTGTGTACGAACAACAGAATAATCAGGTAGATTCATCGCGGAAGCCAGCCAAGCCCGCTGGATCTTTTTAAAAAGTCTCTCTTCTCTTCTAAATTAGGCGTGCAGTCATTTTCTCAAACTCGGTCAGTGAAACTCTTATTCTGAAGGGATGTACGTGGCCGGCTACCACGTCCTGTTCATAAAGGAAAACTGAAATTAGTTCTTATTGCGCAGTTAGACATCACATGCAATATTGCAACGCAAAGTGGTCCAAGCTATGAGTTTTTCTACTAAAGTTTTATAATCTTATTGATTACAAGGAGTATTGGGGATAAAATTTGAGCTTTACTTCATAAAAAAAAAGACAAATAGTACATGTGCTTACAGAAACGAGATATTATGAATCCACACTATTATAGATTTTGGCTATTATCACGCTTTCAATTACCACGCTTTTACGTTTTACCACACTTATTATGATGACCGTAATTATTAATCAAATAAAGCGTGATAATTGTTGCGAATGTAATTGGCTCTATATCTATTAACACGCTTTTTAAAATAAGCGTGGTAATAAGTTATGCTAAAAGACGGCAGCGTTTCTTTATCAGTCTATTACCACGCTTTAGGTTTTAAAAGCGTGGTTATAAGTGATGATTAAAACGGCTACCGTTTTGATCATGAGCAATTACCACGCTTTCCGTTCTGAATGTTTAGTTTTGCTTATATAAAATTATAAAATTTTTAAATATATTAAATTACGGATTTAATTAATCTGTAATTTAATTTTTTTTAAAAAAAAAGCACCTATTACCACGCTTTACTTACGACGCTCTGTACTTTATCAATTACGACGGTCGTATTTACCACACTTGTGAAACGTGGTGAAAATCTTCGAATAAGTATGGTAATAAGCTCCGATCTGTAGTAGTGCCAGAGGCAGGGGATTAGTCATTCATAAGAATCATATCCAAGTTTTTCAGTTTTTTTTCACATAAAAATCTCAAAAATACATTTGGCTTCAAGATTTTTAATTTCTGTTCCCCACAAGATGTGGGGTGGTTTATGGGTATACTGGAGTACATGCCCCCTGCCACAGAAGAGAGCGAAGAGAATTATAAGAATCTATCAGCTTGATTGGACAAAGTATTTAAAGAGCTTTGTTATTGCGAGATGATTAGAATGTTATTGTAAAATGGGATTAAAAAAAAGGTGGTAAGAAGCTTGATGATGGCAGCATAGATGATTTTATCTTTTTTTGTTTCATCTTCTAATTTGAGTGATCTTGAGTTCACCTGCCCTTTACTTCGTGCGATGGCCAACAAGGGAAGTCTTGTGTTTGAAAAAGGCTGGATATATTTGTAGGAAATAAAAAATTTACGGTTGAAATCCCCAACACACAAATATGTCACTTGAACAGAATATCTTCAGATCATTCTCTCATCTTTATCAGAGAAGATGTTGTAGTAAGGAAGAATGGTGGATTTAAATTTTTTAGAATGTGGATAAACGAACCCTATTTTATGAATTGTGTGAAAGGTATGATTTTGTAACAGCCCCACCCCTTACTGTCAATATTATCCCACACTTTCTCGCCCCGTGCTACGGTGGATTTTGCGTTGGTGTGCTGCCTCATTTGGCGAATCTGCATACAAAAGGCCTCGACACTAAGTAAGGAGTCTTAGCCCTAATTAAGGAAGCTAAGGATCTCCCACTCAGTCGATGTGGGAGGTAACATTCCACCCCCCTTACAGGGCAGACGTCCTCGGCTGTCTCATTCGGCGATCTGTCTGGGGTGGTCGGTTTTGATACCATGTAACAGCCCCGACCCTTTAATGTCGATATTATCCCACACTTTCTCGCCCCATGCGGCGGTGGGTTTTACGTTAGTGTGCTGCCTCATTCGGTGAATCTACACCCAAAAGACCTCGACACTAAGTAAGGAGTCTTAGCCCTAATTAAGGAAGCTAAGGATCTCCCACCCAGTCGATGTCGGATGTAATAGATTTTCAGGAAGACAACCTCTTAAAGCTAGAAGGAAAATTAAAGGAAACCAGAAAATCTTTGGGTAAATGGAACAAAGAGGTTTTGGGAATGTTTTTAAAGTGTTGAACGCAATAGAGGAAAATCTGGCTAAATGTGAACAAAAGCTGCAGGGTCAATGGTCAATGGCTTCTTTTACTAAACTTTGTGAGACTAAACAAGAGATGTCAAAGTGGGAATCTCACAGATACAAAATGTTGGAAGACCAAGCTAAGTGTCAATGCCTTAAAGATGGAGAGAAGAATACTGCATTTATTCATGCTGTCTTTAAGGATAGAAGGAGCAATGCTCATCTCAGAATCAAGTTTCCTGAGGGTACTTTTTCTGAAGAGAGTGAGGAAATTGGTCAAGCAGTTGTAGCTCATTATGACAAATTATTTGCTTGGAAAAAGGATCAATTGGACCATAATTTCTTAGATGATGCGAGAGGTGGTATATCTGATTTACAAGACTCATCCAGTCATCCTTCTCCTCTCTCCCTTTAGTTGAGGAAATTAAGGATCGATGTTGTTTTTGTCCTAAGCAAAAATAATGCCCCAAGCCCTGATAGTTTCATTAGAGTATTTTATCGAGCTTGTTTGGAAGTGATTAAAGAAGATTTGAAAATGGCAATTGGTAATTTTTTCAAAGGTTCCTCAATTTCAAAAATAATTTCTAGTACTTATATAGTTTTGATTCCCAAAGTTATGCACCCTAATCAATATTCAGATTTGAGACCTATCAATCTATGTAAATTTTATGATAAAATCATTACAAAGTGTTGAATTCTAGAATGGCTAGCATCCTCCCTCATATTATCTCTTATGAACAAGCTGAAATTATGTCAGTAAAAAATATTCATGAGAACATTTCATTTCCCACAAAATGTTTATGGACTTAAATAAGAAGATGAGAGGTGGAAATATGATGCTTAAGATGGACATTTCAAAAGTTTGTGACAGAGTTAGCTGATCCTTCTTAATAAGAGCTTTGAGGGAGCTTGGCTTCTCTCATAAATCTTTTGATATGATTTTTAGAAGCCTTAACAACTACTGGTACACCATTTGTGTACAGGATATGGTAAGTTTGAGTTTTTTAAATTAAGATAAATGAAATCTAAATAATTTTATTAACTAAAACATTAAAATCTAAAATCTAATTTCATTTAATTAGTTAATTAATATTTATACTTTTAATTAACTGTTACATAAATTAAATTATTCTAAATCAAAATTTATTCACCTCTCTCCCTGAATCTTAAAAATTAACCTTCAGTCAAGCTAAATAAAATAATAAATCAAAATAATAAATTAATAAATTACATGAAACTATAAACCTAATCCCTTGGTAAATTATGAACAAAGCTTAATACATTTATCTCTCACAATCTCCCGAAATCATTCCCCGAATTTCCCTGACCAAATCTTTTAGACGACCGCTTACCTAGTGTCAGAATCATAGGTTTACAAGAGCTAACTCTGCTTGCGTTCTTCATCAAGGGTATGATGATGTAGTAGAGGGAGGGAAATGTTGGATATCACAACGGGTGGTTCCATTCAGAATAAATATCTAGATGAGGTGTCGACAATCATTAAAGAGATGGTTGATAATGCCGGCGTGTTCAACTTACCGAACCGGACTCATGGAGTACACAAGGTTGACACCTTGGAACAAACATCACTAGTGAATCTGTCCTTAGATATATCAGAATATCAAGCCTTGGTGGAGAAGATGTTGAAGATCATGGATGTCATGACCGTTCAACAATGTGAGGCATGCATATCTACTAAGCACACTACTGACTCGTTCCCTTTATACTCTACAAGTGGCCTAACACAATGTAAGAATATGTTGTCTTAGGTCCAACAAATGTCAGATTTAGGCTTATGTGACGAACATGTGACAATATAAGGGTGGTTGGATTGGTGTGTCGCTATGAGCTAAGGCAATGTTTTTAGGCTTGTTGAGCGACGATCAGACCTAAGGTGATGGTCATATTTGCAACGGTTTTGGAAGCATCAGTATGTCATTTTTGGTATGATGATTTTTACTATTGTTTATTTATTTTAGAAGCTACAGGTTTAACTATCTCATTTGCGTATTTTATTATCCAATATTTGTATGGCTACGGATTTTAACCATCACTATGTGAAATATTAAATATGTGAAATTTTTTTATCCAACTCCAACCTTCATTTCAGGTACCAATACATACACAATTCTCTGTACATTTTCAAAAAAAAAATACATAAAAATACGCTCAGAGGCCTTAAATATCCCTTCATAAACCATCCAAGGTTTAGAACGTCATAAAATAACATCCAAATAAGCATAGAAGTCTTACAAAAATCTTGAATGTATCATACAAGTCCAAAACAGTGGCCTGTTTTCCAAGTTTCATATTTTGTCAACATCAAAATCAATGTCAAATAATGTGAAAAGAGTTTCGGGTTAAGGGTTCAAATAGCATGTTGCAGGTTTCCTCAGAAATATGTACCTACTTGTCTGAATTAAGTATTCTTCAAGATCACGTTCCTCAGTCGATGTTTATTCCCTGCAACAAATTAAATACAATTAAGAGGACAACATCTACTCAAAGAACCAAAATTCATAAAATAGTCAAAGGAACATCTACTTAGTGCAAGAATCAGATGACAACATCTACTCAAAGGATAACAAACAAAATATTTAGAAGAAATGAATGATTTCAGTGGACAACACATATTCTCAGAAGACATCAACAAAGTTAACACAACATGTGCAAAGATGCCTAGTTGTTCTAAGCATTGAGATTTTTAGATTTATTAGAGGCCTCTGCATCATTTCTTAGCGTGCTCGAGCCCTACTGATTTTCCACTAATAGAGACCTAAACATCTTAGGGTGACACCGAATATAGTAAGAGATAGCCCTCAAAAATTAGCTATATGGTTGTTAATATGAATATCGAAAATGCAATTATGGTAACCAATGTACCTGCTTAGATTAGTTTGTTTCTTCTTTTGAGCTTTTGGCTCCAAGATTGCAATAATTGAACCGTTGGTATTTGAAATGAGTCTTTAAGTGCCTCTTTAAAGCTTTGTTTCATATTCCCCTATCAATCCATGTTAGAATACTCATTGTCATTTATAATTTTTCTAAAATTTAGCTTACCTTTTATTTGAGCTCCCTTCAAGATTAGCCTGTTAAGGACCTTTGTCACTTGTTGATTCCACATTTTGACATTCCTAGAATTGACCTAAATATCACTTGGGACTCCTGATCTACTTCCTTTTTCCCACTATTTCTGATATGGTTCAACTACTCCATTCACTTTTGTAGATAATCATGTATTTTTTAAGGTGCATAAACTCACCATGCATGTAGTCCTGACCTACTCTATCAAAGAAATCCTCAAGGTTTTCAAATTGATAAGGTACAGGGCATTCTTTCATGCTAAAATTCACTTTCTTCTACAAATTCTCATTACAAACATAAAATTCTCATCTTTGGATTCCTCTTCTTTGTAGAATCTTTGTTCATATCATCTGTAAAAGTTCTTTATCACTGAGTACAGTTGTGGCATGCCCTTCTGATGTTACAAATTTTGAGTGTATGGTTTTTATCCTACTTTCTTCATCCTCTAATCATAAAGAGCTTCAAAGTTACTTCCGCCTGACAGTTGTTGTATCCATGTAGATTACTCCTTAGCTGGTTTAGTTTTATGTAGTTGAGATTTAATTGTTTGTAATTTACTTTTTTCCCCACAACAACCCACTACTCTAGGCTTCTTCTGACACCTCGACATTACCTTTCCCTTGATGCACATCCGCCCCACCAGCCTTGTTTTCAGAATAGTTAATCTTGACATTCCCATATTCTATGTAGTCATGACCGTGAAGCTTTATTTTGAGCAAAAAAGCAAGCTCCCTTCATAAATAATTTCTTTCCAAAATGTTGGTCCATCATTAGTATCTATCCGAATTGTACCAACTAGAGGCTTAGCCTAGTATGAATACAAATTCAAGCAAATGAATAGTTAGTTCGCATCCTTGTAGGGAAATCGATATCCAAAAATCTTCCCAACTGATTTCTTATACACGCTCCAGGAAGCCTATATCAAATAGGTCTAGTCTAAGAAAAGTTCATTGGATCCAAGCTATTGCAATGGTTGATTTCCTTTTTACATCAAATTTCAGAGCCCATTGAACAAAAGAAAGGAGTTATATAGATTACATGAGAGCAGCATGTTTTAGCTTCAATAATATCCTCCGAAGAGGTAATCTGGTAATAATTTACCTTATTTTAGGTGTTTATTCTTAGGACATATAAGTTTTTTTTAGAAAATCTGAGTAACTTATAGTTTTTTTTGTAGATCAAATATGAAGAAAAGTGGCTTCAAAAGAGGAAAATGACTAAAAGGAGGCAAATCGGGTTTAAAATGGATAAAAAAACAATTTCAACAAGTACTGCACAATTCAGATCTAGCTTGACACTCGTGCTTAGAGAGGAAAGTTGACAGCATGATCTAGGTCATGCCAGAAGCAAAAAGACATTTGCACGACCCACCAAATTCCTTCAGCACGACCCAATTTGTGCTATGGATCGTGTCTAGCTGCAAAAGACAAGGCATGACTAGAGGCTTATCTTGAGCACGACCCAGATCATGTCGTGGGTCGTGTAGACACATTTCGCATGTTGGAATGCCAGATTCGGGCATATTTGTTTTTATCCTTTCCATACCTCTTTGTCAATAAAAATCCTTCCTAAACTTACCAAAAATCATCATAAAAATATAAGATGATTATTCAACTATAAATAGGAGACTCAGGATCAAACCCTCATAGCCAAGCATAACACAGTACATCTTCTTTCCAGAAGGGCCAAGGAGAAGAGTTCCATTCAAAGTTGGATTTTCAAGAGACTAAGTCTTTCTCTATCATTCTTGTATAACTTTCATAAATATTAGACGATTGTTATTTCAATCATGCATACTAAGTAATCTTCCCTATCCTAGGATCCTATAGATCTTAGATTGTTGTGTACTCAATTTTATCATATAAATATATTAAGAGTATTTTTCATCCACATTTATTCATGCTTCTCTCTATATATAGTGTATGACATGTATAAGAATAGTTGACAAATTGCTTATGGGAGGAAAAACATTAGCCCTAGATGCACAATGAAAATAGATTTGAGGGAAGCATATGACTCACTATCTTGGGATTTCCTCAACGAATGACTAAGGACCTTAGGTTTTCCCATTCGATTTCTAAAATGCGTCATGACACTAGTAACTACAACTAAATTTTCCCAAAAAATTAATGGAGAACTAAATGGTTTCTTTGCAAGTAAAAAAGGCCTGAGACAGGGTGATCCCATCTCACCTCACTTATTTGTTCTGTCCATGGAGTATCTCAATAGAATATTGAAAAACTAGGCAATTCCCCCACGTTCAAATATCACCCTATATGTGGGAAATTAAAATTGGCCCACCTTTGCTATGCTGATGACTTGATGATATTTTGTAAAGCTGATGCTAAATCTATATAGGGTATTATAAATGTGCTAGGAAGATTCATTGAACTAAGTGGGCTGAGTGCTAATGTACACAAATCCCAAATCTTTATTGCTGGGGTGCCACCCCCTGTTAAAAATCTGCTCCTGATCACTACAAGGTTTGTGGAATGATCCTTACCAATCAGATACCTAGGTGTTCCCCTGTCTTCAAAAAAAATAAATGTCTCTGACTTTAAGGTAGTGTATGAATCTGTCCTGAGCAGAATTAGTTGCTGGATTGCCAAACTGCTCTAGTATGCAGGAAGATTGATACTGATTAAATCAGTATTGAACTCTAAGCAACTATTGGGCTAGGCTGTTTGTCTTTCCCAAAGTTGTTGTCAAACAAATAGAAGCCAGTTGTAGATCTTTTTTATGGGCAGGTAAAGAGAAATCACACAGCTCCAATTGCTTGGAATGAATGCTGCAAGAGCAAAAAAGCTGGAGGCTTGGGGATCAGGTAATTCATCCCCAACAACATAACACTTCTCCTGGCCCAAGCATGGGATATCCTACTGAATAAGGAATCCCTATGGGTCAAATGGCTTCATTGCTACTTCATAAAGGGGCAGAATGTGCTTGACATGCAAGTCAGGAGCCACTTCCCGTAGGTAACAAGTAATATTTTTGAGTGTCTACAACAGAACAAAGGTATGATATCTATGACCAATGGGGGTGCAGTTTGGCTGCCTCCTGATAAGGCTTTTTCCTCTACCTCAGCCTACTCTTTCCTCACCAATAAATATACAATGTGTAGGTGGCCCTATTTTGCTATTTGCTTTAATAAATTTGCCGAACCAAAATGGGGATTTATTGCATGGCTGGCATGTTTAGATAGGCTAAGTACTAAATAAAGATTAGTAAATTTGGGATCCAAGTGGACCAAAGATGTGTGCTGTGTAAACAGGATAATGAAACAATCCATCACCTGTTTTTTGGCTGTTCCTTTTCTATTGAGATACTAAATGACATTCTTCATAGAGTGGGTCTCCAAATCTCAGTGGTGTGCAAAACCAGACCCTGACTACACTAAATGCTGCTTTTGCAGGAAACAATACTAGAAGCCGGATGGGGAGGCAGCCACCAGCATGGTTACATACCTGATCTGGAGAGAAAGGAACAGTAGAATCTTCAAAGGAGAGGAGAAGACAGCCCAGGCCATATGCAGAGAAGGCAGATTCAGAAGCTCTCTTATGCTGGCAAAGATCCAAAAGTTAAAGCTCACAAATACAATGTGCAGTGGGCACAACAAGTTGGGATCCAACCAGTGTATTTTAGAAGAAACCAGGCTACCCATCCAGTGTAAAAGGGAGACTAAAGAAGGGAAGTTCAGTACCACAAAATAGAGTTGAAACCGGTGTGTGGGATCAAGCAGCCATAGCTGAAGGGCTAACCCCAGGTTTTGGAGAACAAACATAGAGGTATATCATGGGAAGGGGCACAAAGGGAGACCCTAACAGGGCTGCAAAAGGCTGAGGGGAGAACTTGGGGCAGAGTGGCTGCAGTTCAGCCTCTCCCTCCCCTCTCGAATTATCTTTTTGCACCAAATGTCAGCTAGATCAAGGTTGAGCTCTGCTCCTCCTTAAGTTCGAATATTCTATACTCCTATAGGTTATAGATAGTTTATGTCTCTGCAGTGTATGCAGTCCTTTTGGTTGGAGCCTTTACCTTATAAGGCTCCTTTGATAGGCAATGTCAGTTTGTACAGGTATCTCACCCTTTTTTGGAATGAAATTTAATTTTTCCAAAAAAAATAATTGACAAATTGATCTTAGATCTATTATCTATGCATGCTATAAGAATTAAATTTAGGATTATATTTATTATCATTCAGATGATTTGGATATTTTATGTAATTATTGTCAATGTTCCTAGTAAAAAAAGACTGGAATTTGGAGATTGCCTAGAAACAGTGATTAGTTTGTTTATCTTTTTGTATGTTTAGAAAATATTAGTATAGTCATCATTTGACTAGCATTTGTGAGCTACAAAGACTGAAAACAAGAGATAACAAAATACAAAATCAATTATAGTGAATAGTTGTTATACAGGAACAACCAGAACTCGGAATCAAAGCAAAATATTGAATGGTTATTCCGTATTATTGAAATTATATGACTATTATGATTTATGTGTACTTGAATAACATGATAATGTTTGCATGCATTTTAGGTGAAGTAGAAATCCTAGAATTTTATCTACTCCGCTCGATACTCTCTCTGTCTTTATTTTTTGCAAAAGGATACTATGATTAAGGAGAATGAATATAAACGACAAGAGTTAAGAATAAGACATAAAAAATAAAAAGAATGAATTAATACAAAATTAAGGGAGCACTAATAAATCAGGTGGCTGAGATGGCCTTGATGAAGTTGATCTTCAGATTAGGTTATGGCAAGGAGGACTTTGGCTCTACTAAAACGAACATCATTAAAGATGCAGTCATTGCGGCATTGCTAGAGGTGGTAGGAGCAGGCAGCAATGAAAAGAAAACTAACTTACTTAATTTCTTTTGAAGGGAAGTGAGTGATGCAAGACCACTGGATGAGATCATTCCAACGATTAAAAGAAGCAGGGACCTGATAGTGATAAAGACCAAGTGCAGATGTGAATAGGCCAGCTGTATGAATACACTAAAAGAAGAGGTGATCAAGAGATTTTGGGTAGGATCTACTGAGATGGCATAAGTCATCAGGGATGAGATTGAATATATGGAAAGTCTAGAGAGACAAGCTTGTCAGAGGTGGAAACTATGATTGGGATAATTAAGAACATTCCTAACCATGGGTAACCAAGGAGGAACAGGGACTGTAGGTAAGAGACTGAGATACAAAGATTTAGAGGAGAAATGAGGCCTTGGGATTTTCAAAGCAGCATTATGATGGTCATAGCAGTGAGCAGCTTTGTTTCTAATCTTCAGTAACTGTTTGACTATCCAAGGGGTAGAGGGTTTAATTACAATACTCCACCAATCCCCCACTTTAATATAATAGGCATTTATCCACTTTATCCAATTTGAAGCTTTATTTTGAATTATGTCTGAAGTCTGGGAAAGCAGAATAGATAGATTGGAGAGGTAGGCAATTATGATCCCCAAACCTCCCAGCTTTGTGGGCAGACAAACAGAACTCCATTTGTCAGGGATTTTGATGTCCCTTGCTAGAGAAACCTTATACAAATTGTTTCAATACCATGGAGGATCTTCTTTGGTATGCGACAGACTCTATACCACTCTCTCTATGTCTTTGCATTTGTTTTTAATTATTATTTATTTTCCAACCACTTCTACCCATTCATCATGTATTAAATATATATTAATTTGGTTATTAGCACGTATCAAGCCATTTCTCTTAAGTACAACTCGATCTTACCAAATTTATTTAACTGCAACTGACCCCTAAAAAAATACTAACACATATAAATGGTCAAAATACATGTAACTAATTAGCGTCGTTGTTGATGAGCACAGGTTTAATTGTTCTAGAGCTTTTAACTTAACTTTACTAGCTTATTCTAAAAATTTTATTTATATAATTTTATTTTATTTCATAAATAATCTTCACTAACTTTTTTCTCCATCTTGTTTTGCAATAATGTTTCTTTAATATTAACATGACAAATTTTCAAGAAGAGCTTCAAACGATGATGGATGGTATGGACATGCATAAGGCAAAAGTACTCTACGTATGAATCTCGAAGTACACATTATTTGAGTGAACAATACTACCAAC
>NQLW01000092.1:919083-961856 GCA_002312845.1 Kalanchoe fedtschenkoi | reverse complement strand
CCTAACAACTTCTAGGTCTATATGATTAATGATATTTAGAGTACTAGAGGCAACTCATATGATTTTCATATTTTGAAGGATGACATATTTGGAAGAGGTTCCGCCTAATGTAACATCATATGATATTTGGCAGATGATTTTTCAAATAGTATTTCAAGGTGGATTAAAGAAAAGACCACTTTCAAGGCCTCTTGAGAAGGGATTCTAGAAGAGGACTTCTCAAGAGTGATTTCTAATGTCGCAGCGTCTGCGAAATCTCACCAATAAATTAAACTAGGCCTTTACCAGAAGTAACCCAAAGTATCAGTTTTTTTTCTCTAGTTTGTGATAACATTCACGGCTTCGAAAATTTTAAATGCTCATTGAATGTTTCATTTGACCCAAAGAGTAGAGCGATTATTATCCTCACATTGATGTGTGCTTAAGTTCAGAGGTGTTATGTAGTATTTATAGCTCGAAAGGGTGCATTTTATGCATCATAACATGTGCTGGCTCATGCCTCTTAATCGTGCCAATGGAACGCGAGCTCTCTCTCCTCCCTCTCTCTCCCCCTCTCCCCCCTCTCTATCTCCCTCCCCCCCTCTCTCTCTCCTTCCCTCTTTCTCTCTCTGTATGTGTGGGTATGTGTCTGCTTTCATTTTAAGTAGTTATTAATTTTCCAACAACGTCCACCCATTTGCCAAGGATCAAAGGTTATTATTAGCACTTGTCAATCCTTCTGCACCTTTAAGTATGATTCAGTCTCACAGAATTTATTTGACTACAACTGACTCCTAAAATGAATAAAGACACATATAAGCGTTCAAAAATACATGTGTCATTGAGGTATATCAGCACATGTCTCAATTATGTTAGATGTGGTTATGAATTTTCTACAATTTCGAATGATTCAACATTACAAATTTTGCAACCACTACATTTTTTAACTTTTGAGTACTGGTTTTGACCTCCAATGTCAAAAAGAAGACTTTTGATTCCCCTTTTAGGAAACTGTGAAAGGGACTAGCATTCCACGGGCAACATTTTATATCACCTCCGCATATGAAAATTTTCATATTATATACCATTGCTTTTGCAATCTCATTTTTGAGAGGGCTCAGTGCTAAAACAGCTTCACTCGCCGAGGGGACCGATGAGGGAGGGGGTCAAATTTCCAGTGGCCAGACAAAAGGCAGTTGCGCCCGAGCTAAACAATAAAACCCTCTGGTTTGGGAGCTTGACTCAACAAGAGTAATTAATAAATAACTCACAATAAAATAAAAGAAGACAAATTCTTCACTAGATTCATAAACCTACATTAAGACTTATAACACTATTGTTATGAGAGTAATGCAAATAAATTTTCAAATAGAACTAACAAGCAGTAGGTTAAGGTCGAATTCATAGAGACGGGGTGGGACCTATAAAATTAGTAACTAACAAAATAAAAGTAAAATTTTGTAGGGTTTTAAACATAGTTATCAGAACCGGACCGGAGGCCGAACCGGTCAGGGCTCCGGTTCCCGGTTTTCCGGTTGAACCGGCGGTTCAAACCGGTTCGACCGGCGATTCATTTAAATGTAATTATTATTAAATATCACATTTAATCTACTAGTTATCCTAAAAATCATAAAATATCTTAATGGTCTAGTGGTTAGAGCTTTCGCATGGAAGCCCAAAGGGCTGGGTTCGAATCCCAGCTCAAGCATTTTAATAAAATAAATTTTTGGCTATTAATGATATGCAATTAAACCTTAATTAAACCATCAATTACACTAAACCGGTTCAACCGGACCGGTCCGGTTCACCGATCTTGTAAAAAACCGGCCGGTTTATCCGATTTTTTCCGGTTCAGTGTGCACCCCGGTATTAATTTCGAATCGGACCGGTACCAGGTCCGGTTCCCGGTCCAACCGGTCGAACCGGCCGGTCCGGTCCGGTTCTGATAACTATGGTTTTAAATGTTTGCAAACCTGTCAAAAAATAAGAAGGTTAAAAAAGAAGAAAGACAAATTGGTGGATATGCATGCATTTCAGGTTAGTAATTTGTGAATATATTGACCATCGATTCAAGGAATAAATTAAGATACGGGACCAAACTCAATAAAATATATATATATGATCTTATGCATCAGAACACTGTGACAAGGCGTAAACAATAGCTCCTACCCTAGTATCATCGGGCCCTTTAACTAATGATAGAAATTTTATATATGCCAACATATGAGATAGAAGCAAGGAGAAAAAACATATATAGTAACAATTAATGGTAGGGAGTTTAGTCTAGACAATCTAGCTCACACATACCTAGAGTATGTTTACCACAAAAATACGCAAAACATACGCTTATATGCTACTCGACTAATTAGTATTGACCCAAGCCTTCACAATCAGATCGGTAGTAGAAATAAAGTAACAACAAAATTATTTATTAAAGTAAAGCTCAATAAATTCACATGTAAAACATATGCAATCTCACAAAATCAAATTACAAGTTATTCATCCTTAATTATACAAGGAATTTGGCTATAATTATCATAAAAGAACACATAGACAAATAAGTAGGAACAACTCTTACAAACCAAACTTGCTCATTCCTTTGGTGTCTTCCCTTGCTAACCACCATTTGTGACTTTGGAAGTGAATCCCATGGAGAAATTTGGACTAAAATGAGTGAGAACTCTAAAGAGGATTGGTGTTTTGTATGAGGGGGTGATATGGTCTTTGTTTAGTGGTATTCATAGTACCAAATTGTGTAGAACTATGATTTCTTTCTTTGACAGATCTTCAACTTGTTTACCTATATCTCTGATTGAATATCTAAAGAAATCATAAAAATTCAAGCTTCATTTTATTAGGAATCGGGAAACACAATATGGAGCTAAGTAAGAAAATTTGTGAGCATTCGGACTTGTCAGCTCTGCTGACACAAAACTCTAAAAATATAACTTCGACTTCTCTTAGAAAATTGAATTTTTTACTATTTTTGTATCAATTTGAGTCATTAAAATCAGACATCACACGTGGAAGTTATGCTCCTCAGAAGTTGCAATGTATGGCTGACTCGATTTTGAAACAAACAGCGTGTCGCGCAAAGTATAGAAATAGCGCACACTCGGTTTTATGTGTGGCCTCCTATTGAGTTAGCTTCTTATTCTTTTCTTATTGGTGACCCGTGTACGCTCCCCATCACGTCATCACATGCGCGGTTGTAGTCCTTAGCACGCAGTTTTGTGCGCGAGCATAATATGTGTTTATCCGTTATTTTATCCACCTTTTCATAATAAAACTCCATTTTAGCATGTTGACAGTGCGTATTTTTTACCCAATACATATGTCAATGTAGTGATCAGTTGCAGTCAAATAATTTCGGTAAGTACCGAGTTGAACCAAGAGGGGCACAAGGCTTGCTAGGCGCAAATAACTTAATCAATATCTATTTAATTCTATGCGAGTCGGTAGGATTTGTTGGAAAATTAATTAACAGCTAATTAAATTGAATACAACGACATAGAGGTAGAGCCGAACAGAGAAGATAAGCATCCTAAGATCTACTTCACCTAAGTTGCATGCAAACTCTCATGTTATTTTGAAGCTCAAAGAAGCATCCAATTTATGCAATTTCAATAACACGGCATAATCACTCAATAATTTACCACGAGTTCAACTTCCGGTATCCCTACGCGGTAAATTATTGACTACAATTGATTCCGTATTGTGTTGTTTCCCGATTACGCTCTTCGTAGCTCACAAATATTAGTCAAATGGTGATGATACTAATATCTTATAAATATACAGCCAAGTTGCAGGATAAACAAACTACTCAATATTCTCAGACTAACCTCCGATTCCGGTCTTCGGTTGACTAGGAATAATGACTACAACTAAACAGAATATCCAACCCAACCCGATTCTGTTCTTCGTGGATTGAAATACTCTAGCTTAGAGGATAACAAATTTAATCCTGAATTCAATTCTTCTGACATACATAATTTAACTCTGAATTACAACACATGTCAATTCATAAGACAATGGGTGTAAGATCAATAAGACAATCAATCATACACATGACATGCATATACGTAATTAAAAGAGCATGAACAATAATGGTGAAAATATTTAATTGAAAAACATGAATTTGAATTTACAATAACTTAGGATCCGTAGGATCCTATGACAGAGACGACTACTCACTACGCATAATTGAAATAACAATCATAAAGTAATTATGAAAATAAAACAAGAATGGTAGAGGAAAGCTTAGTCTCTTGAAGCCTTAACTCTAAACGGAATTCGTCTCTCTGACCCTTCTGACAGAAAGATGTGGTGTGGTGTCAGGCTTTTTAGGGTTTGAGTCAATATCTTCTATTTATTACTGATATGTCACCTTATAGTTATCTTGTAATTTGAACTGTCTTCAGAAGGATTTCTGTGGCCAAAAGGGGTCCTACAGGCAAGATTTCCGAATATGCCCTTCTTGGGCCCGACACATGCTAGCCCGGTCTGGCTCAGGTTAGATAAATGCTCGGCACGGTCCAGTTCGGGTCAAATTTTTGCTCGGTCAACTCTGGTCAACGCAGTCAACTTTGGTCAACATAGTCAATTCTGGTCAACTAACTTTTGAAAATTATACTTTAATCCTTGAAGTTCCACCAGTTGACAAGTCAGCTCCTAAACTTTGAGAAATTACAATCCAGCCCCTCAAGTTTTGCATATTTATAATTTGGCCCCGTAACTTCTAGCAAATACAGCTAGGCCCCCAAAGTTAATTGCAGACCGGCCCTAAAGTTTGGGTGTTTTGCAAATTAGCTCTTTAAATTGTCTTTTTCTCCAATTTTGATCTAATTTGCATCCTTTTCGTACTTTTTCTGTTCTGAAGTCACTGTTCTTCATATTTATCCTATAAGAGACAAAATCAACTATAAATCACCCATAATCACTCAAAAATGACTCAAATATACTAAGCATAAGTACATAAAATAGGGTAAATTATTGTCCTATCACATATTTTGGCATTGTGACCTAAAATAATCATGGAATGTAAAAACTCACTAAATAATTAATTTTAATAATCTCAAATGATTACAAATCAAGTGAATTCATTATAAAATAAATCAAATGTTAGGACTTATCATAGACTTACAGACTCTCCAACTCAAATACATATAGAGCTCTCAGTCACACTTTTTTTTGCGGTGATGACGGGTCACACATCCCTCCACCTTGATAGTGGCGTCAGACTCACTACGGGCTAGCTTACGTGCACCTCCAATATATTCATATACATACGGTACCACAAAGACTCAAACCTAGGATCTTGAAATTATTATATGATACTCTTAACCACTAAATTAATACATTACTGATCGCTCTTATATTAATACTACATTATCTTCTCAATAGACAAAAAAGGGCTGACCCATAAAATTGGGTGGCCTAATGTAAATTAGAAAATCTTAGCTAATATGATTGCTTGTTCTTTTAAATCATGTGTTTTTATTATTTTTATGATTTATTGTGCTTAAAGTTGGCTTTTTTTTAACTTTAAAAAGTATAAGTCTCCTAAGGCCAAAAACATTGATTTTTATAAAAGCTTAACTCAATCACTCATTTTATACATAAATGCGACATAGGACCGTCATGATTAGGGTGTAACGATTCGGTTCTGTTTGGTTTTTAATACAAAATCAAATCAAGCCAAACCAAACCAAACCTGTGGTGATCGGTTTGAGAATTTTGAAATCAAAATGAACCACTAGTTTTAAAAAACCAAACCAAATCAAACCACATGGTTCGATTCGGTTTGGTTAATTTTTTTTCATGAATTTTATCGACTAATTTAATTACTAAATAAGAGAATTTTCATATAAAATCTAATTTTTTTTTGGTTTGGATCGGTTCAGTTTAAAAAAAATTAAAAATCAAACCAAACCATTAGTCATTGATTTTTCAAAATGTCAAATCGTAATTGAACCATTAACATTCCAAACCAAACTGAATCTATCGATTTGGTTCGATTCATCAATTTTTTATTTTTATTTATGCTCCTAATCATAAATTCATGAGACAATGCAAATGAGAGTTATACAAAAATAATTCGAATGCTTTGATTGCTTTTCATCAAATTGAATTAAAATGAATAAAGAAGCTGCCGACACTTATTCCAGTAGCAACAACAGTGACTAGGTTCGGAGCTAAGCCTCGGAGTTCCAAGCCTACAATGTAACTGTCACTAGTGGCTCCTGCGCCTCCTTTCCCTACAAATAAAGCTCGTGATCATCTACTATCCCCGCCAGGCCAGCAACCCAGCTAGCAGATTTGGGTTCCCTCGCGGAAAAAAAAAGAAGTTGGATTTTTTCTTCTTCAAGAGATTCAGTAGATTTTCTCTGGGCTCTGACCAAAATTTGATACTTTGCTGGGGAAATCAGGTATGAAGGATTCCCCTTGTGATTTTGGCCATTTGTTTTGTTTTCTGTTAATTGAAGCTTCGGTCCACCACTCATTTGGGGTTTTGATGAGTGTGTGGAAATGAGAGATAGAAATGGTGTTTAGTGTGAAGGCCATGACAATTGAGGTTGCGTTTTTTTCCTGGGTTTTGTAGAATGTGTGAAATTGTGGTGGTTTAGTTGATGCTCAAAGTGGTGGACTTCAAATTTGATTTCATATAGATTTCTTTATGGGCTTTGATAGATTTGTCTGAAAGCCATCTACTTCTGGTAAAGATTGGTCTAAAATAAACAGTCACTTGAAGCTTGTAGTAGTATTCATTTGTATTTTTATCATGCTGTCAAATGTTCTTTGTTTAGGGCTTTCGCTTTTACCGAATTGCGAAAAGGTGTGTGCGAATATTGTGATTGTGATGTGTTTGATGAACACATGGAGTTGATTCGGTAATGGGAATGCAACTATGATTAAGGAGAGTTTGATTTATGTAACAGGTAGGACTAGTAGCGTCTTGTGCGATGAAACGTGTTCTGCGCTTAGCCCCAATATTGTGACTGAGGGTAGGCTGTTGTTTCTTGCAGAGATTGCACAAGATGATTCACGCTAAGTCTGAGTCGGATGTAACGAGTTTAGCCCCATCATCGCCCTCGCGTTCACCCAAACGGCCTGCGTACTATGTCCAGAGCCCGTCGCGCGACTCTCATGATGGTGACAAGTCATCCTCAATGCAAGCAACTCCAATTTACAACAACAGTCCAATGGAGTCGCCTTCGCACCCATCATTTGGACGGCACTCAAGGAATTCTTCAGCCAGTAGATTCTCAGGGATATTTAGGTCAACATCAGGTAGGAAGTTGAGAGTGAAAAGAAACGATAAGGGTTGGCCTGAGTCTAACGTGATCATGGAAGAGGGCTCTTATGATGATCTTGAAGACAAGGCCCTTTCTCGCCGTTCCCAAATAATGATCGCACTCTGCAGTTTCATCGTTCTGTTTTCTGTGTTTTGTCTCATTATATGGGGTGCCAGCCGACCTTACAAAGCTGAGATCACACTCAAGGTATCATCAAAAGCAAAGCTAGAGACTACGAGTTTTCAAATATAATTGTCGCTTCTTATTTGCTTATATGATTGTTGACTAAATAATGTTGCAGTCCTTGAATATGAATGACTTCCACATTGGTGAGGGAACTGATAACTCCGGAGTCCCAACAAAGATTCTGACTGTTAACGGTACGTTGAAGATGAACGTGTACAATCCGGCAACATTTTTTGGAATCCATGTCAGTGCCACACCTATCAATCTAATATACTCAGAGATTTCTATTGCAACTGGCCGCGTAAGAACTCTTTCCACAATTAAATTTTACATCATTCATCTGTTAATATTTCTTATCTTTCGCGTGATGGGGTTGGTGTTATTATTGCAGTTAAAGAAATACTACCAACCACGGAAGAGCCACCGGCTTGTGTCAGTCAGTATAGTTGGCACCATGGTACCATTGTATGGAGCTGGGGCAGGCCTGATGCTTTCGGAATCTGACACTAAGGTTCCAGTAACACTGCAGTTTGAATTACGCTCAAGAGGAAATGTAGTGGGAAAGTTGGTGAGAACCAAGCACAGGAGGCAAGTGATGTGCCCTGTAACTATCAACACCAAAAGCTCTAAACCAATTAAGTTCAAGCAAAATTGCACCTACCACTGAGGATCCTTTCCCAGCCATAGCTTCTCCACCTGTCTTGCTCACAACTACATCGACCTTGAAATAAAGGTGTGCGAAATTACTTCCAACGTTGCATAGTTTCTTTTCAGAGCACTATGGATTGAGTTTGATCAGGGCCCTGAAATATTTCAGTTCCAACAGTTTGGAATTGGTAGTTATGTTTATGTCTGGCCAATAATTTTGTTGTTCTGAAGTAGAAAAAAAAATCCTGTCAAAGAGTGTTGTATGTTATTTTTGGTGCATGTAAGGTTCACATCCCACGTCGCCCACAAAACTCATGGAATTGCACCTAATGTATAATTGGACTTTCTCACTTATTGCCAATTGTTTTTTAGTATGGAATCAACTTACTAACAGTTACAGAAAATGCAGAATTTCGCTTCAAAAAGCTGTTGATCGGAGGCCAAATGAAGATATACTAAATATGTAGCTGAATTGCTTTCTATGAAGCAAATCAAAATCTCATTGAGCAATGTAAATGTGGTGGCAAACTGAGGCCAGATCAGGCAACTATACTGTGCACCTGCTCACTTGGGACAGGAGAAGTTGTAAGGCGGCTAATCTGTGTAATTGCATATGTTCTCAAAACCCATGTACACCTTCTCCTCAGTGTCCTCGATCATGTCCTTCATCCCAACCCCACCTGTCAAAAATGAGGAAACAAAAAAACATTCAGTGTCTTCAACTTTTGTACATCAATGTGAAGATAGCGAAGATGGAATCTGTATATCAGAATATGTCAAGATCGGCGACGATGCCATGTTTAATGTGTGTACCTAATTAGATGGGACCGATGCTGCTGGCTTCAGAAATTAAATTACCATATGGAACTGGAAACTGTTTGAGGAGGCAGTCGGCCACCGACATGGATGATGAAAACGTCATGGCAAATGTCTCAATCTGTCAGGGATTATATATTTGTATCTCAAGTGACAAGCGGCTGGAAGCAGAAGGATGGCTAGAAAGTGGGGGTACCTGAGGTGGAATTCCAAGCTCCAAGAACAGAGGGCCTAGAGTGAAACCTCCGCCAAGACCAAGAAGCCAACCAACCATGCCAGCCAAAATGCATCAGCCACAACAAAGAACTAGTTGGCACAACTGTCCAGTTAGTCCCTTCATCTCCTTTTGAAGCAATTACTCGATGCCCCTTATAAAGGTTTACTGCCTGAAATCCTGAGGCTCCAACTGCTACTGGGATCTACATATGATAAAGAGAACAGGAAGTGAACTAACATTTGGACATTCGGGAAGAAAAAAAATGACTTAAACTTTGTCTGGTATAAGAAAAATTTCGGGTAAATGTGATGGAAAATGAATTAACAATAGATTACGTTTCATTTTCCTATTGTTCAGAAATGCCTTAAAAATTATAAGAAAAATATCAAAAATTATTTAATTCAACCGGAATTTTCTTCACAATTTTCATCCAATTTTTTCCCTAACTTTCACTAAACCAGACATAATATTCTCCACATTTTCCTTACCCACTCAGTTCCACTGAACCAAACACAACCTTAAAGGTGTGAATCATGGGCGTCCCAAAACTTACCTACAACAAATTGAGAGCCCAATATGCCACTGAGCAAGTTGTGGTGTTCTTCTTGTTTCAAGTAGAATCAGTTTTTGAAATGATGATCAGGAAATATTGCGAAGATTATGGTTCAAAGAAGATTTTCATGTCCCTTTCCAATGTATAGTCCTAGAATGGCAACCCAAGAGGGCAAACAGAATATCAGTTTCCTTCGAGTACATATTCTCAATGATGTACACCTGAAAGCAGTCCAACCAGATATCATAATTGTTAGTGTCTGCTCATTACATCAGTAGACTAAATTTTGACTGTCTCGAACTAATTTATTCTTAATTAAGAATCATAATGTCTTACCAGAGACCACTTATGATTAATGAGCTCTAGCTCATGCTTGAATAAGAATAAACCTAAAGGGTCGCACACAGTCGAGTGTGGGTTATTAAGTTGAGTGAAAACCGAATAAGATTCGGTCCCGATATGATCCGGTTCAACCCACATCTGAATTAGATAAACCAAATGGGTTAAATTCATTGGTTCAACCCATGAAATTGGTTTTGTGGCATTCAAGATTCGGGCTTATGTCACGTGGTTCGGAAATTCAGATTAACATTTGTGTGGGTGATTCACAATAATGGTATCAGATCAACTTGTAAAATTGATTCATATAGTTTGTATATGATGATTGGATTTGGAAAAATTGTATGAAATGAAAATAATATAATTTTTCATTATTTCATTGTTGTGAATATAAAAAAACTGAAAATAAAATTTTGAGATTTTTCAGAAACTATTTTAGATTTTTTCTGAAAATTTTCATTCGGGAATGAAACTTGAACTGAATGTTGTCGAAGTACGTCCGGATCAACCCGGCGAGTTGGCTGAGTCAACACTCAGTGCCACGTCGCCGAATCAGATAAGACTGAACCGGCCGAGTTAACTCGCCTTCTGTGCCTTGCTAGAAAGACGGTCCGAGTAACTCAATTCCAACCTTTCATATCAGATCTTCGACACCTGAAGGGCGGGTTTGAATCAGCGTTTCCTAACTAATCTGTTGATGGGATGATCGAAATTATTCGTGATCAGATTTAAGAAAACTAGAGGCGGCTTACCTCAGCACCGGTGACCAGTTTCGATTCACACTCCTTTGGCCATTGTCACTCTATATTGTGACTCAGTAAGGGACGAAATTAACTATGTCATGTAACGCTTGAAGTTTTGGTGATTGTATGAGACGAATCGGTGCCAGATCAGATTCGAGTCTCTCAATCATTTGGAGTTCTTTTTGAATCGATTCGTCGCCAAAAAAGCATGCACTTATCCCATGGAGTGCTGGCCTGTCTTTATGATGCATCTCTGGCCAAACGCAATGAACTGTGAAGAAAGTGGAACTTCGCCGGTTTCCAAGGCGATCCCGGCAAAGTAACTTGATTCTGTCGTCTGTGTTGTTTTGGGGAGATGATGGTTTGGCTCAACCGTTGAACCAACCTTATCTTTAGTTTTGTTTCTCTACTTTAAAATTGATAAATGGTTTGGCTTTCTGATTTTGAAATTGAACCTATTTCAATCAGAATATCAGATTTTTAGGTTTAAATGTTAAACTAGTTTGGTTCAATTTCTTATGAGTTGATTTCTAATTTAATTTTTAACCCAGATTAAAATTCAGTTCGGTTCATTTGATGTTGTTTAAATTTATATTTAATTGTTAAACTAGAAATTCAATTACTATTTCAATTTTTATATTAATTTGGTTTTTTGATTTAATTATTAAATCATTTATAATAATCGATCTAATCTATTTTATTGTTCAATTGTTGAACTAATAAACTAAATGCTCAATTTTAATCAAATTATGGAATTGATTCAAATTAAATTAATTGGCATCAAAACTATTGGGAATCAATTTTCATATTGGATCTTAGAAAGAATCATTCTACACAAAGTGTTTGGACTTAGCATTTGTAATGTTATGCGTAAAATTATTTGTGCATTTTTTATATGTTGATATTATTTGTTAAAATGTATGGTGAATAGTATGGCCCTAGTTTATTTACTTACGACATGTATGTTGGTTATGTTTATATAATTTTAAGATTATGGCCTGCGTGTCATTTGTATTTTTATAAAAACTTTGCATAGCCAATTGGTTAGTTTGAAAGAGTTCAAACAGATGACAAAACAAGGAGATGCAAGGATAAATGGCGATCCAGAGGAGTTGCAAGAACGTTGTTTATTCTCTTTAAATTTAGGAGCCATACTATTTCACATATTTACGTTTCTACGTGTTGATATGCTTCTAATTGTGAATGCATGCATAATGTAGGCACAATACGTAAATTAAGACCCTCTATAATATTAAGCATGAAAATGTCTTTCCAAAATAGCAATATTTGCCAAGGTTTTGATCTTAAAAAGTGGAACATGCTAAAGTCGTGCATTCCTAGCTATCTTAGTGAGGTAGGATGAACAAAGGTTGTTCACATGTTTAGTTTGGTTAACTTAACAAGGTATAAAGACGGTCTTGGCCTTAGGGTATGAGGTTTGGAAATCATGACATTGAATGTCACTCAATCACCAGGAGTTGCATATGAAGCAATTAACAATTGTTGCTTACCTACATAATTAAACCTTAAGAGAAATGCTAAAGTGAACAAAAGATTTAATGAAATAAGCATCTTGGCTTACTATACTTAGAGAGGGCCATTTTTTAAAGTCTAGTAAGAAAATTTGGTACTTTGTTAGCAAATTTTATGATTTGGTACTAAATATATTTGCATTATCACTGATGGTAGATTTTTTAATATGTCAGCTGCTGCATCATCGAATGTTACCCTGCAACCTATTCTGAATATGGACGTTTTGAGTAAAGTAAACTTTTGGAATGGCATCAAAATTTTTAGAATAGTTCTCAAAGTAAAGGATAAATAATACGTTTTTGACTCTCTGATGTCCGAAGCTATTCCTACTCTCAATGCTTCTCGTGAAGAGAGAAATGCTTATAAGAAGCATAAGGATGATTCAGAGGACGTGGCTCATCTCATGAGGGAATCCATGCAATCTGACTTGCTAAAGCAGTTTCAGAACATGGGAGACTATGAGATGATCATGAACCTGAAGAACCTTTTAGATGGGCCGACTCAAGTTGAGAGATTTAACATAACTAGTCAGCATGAAATTATTACTCTGGTGGGTCCAAATGTACTTAATATGATTGAGTGCTTGTATAACCTCAAGAGATTGGATCGTGGCACTTTTGATGAGTTCGCCACAAACATCATTCTTACCTCTCTTAGCTCAGATTTCTAAATATTTGTAGGGGTCACCACCTACGTGATCTAAGGAAATCACTACCGAATTTACATAAGATGTTTGAGATGGAAGAGCAAAATATTAAAAAGGATAAAGCGTCACAATCTTTAATTGGATCTAAGACATCCGATCACAAAAGAATGGGTAAAGGGAAAACCCTGATTTATAATCAACGAAAAATCCAAACTCATGCCAATCATCGATCTGTCCTTCTAATGAAGATATATGTCATTATTGCAAAGTGGTGAGAATTGAAAGAGGAACTACATTCGATATCTGGAAGATCAAAAAAGGGAGAAGGGAAGTAGGACTTCTGCATCAAGTACTTATTTTTCAGATAGTAAATGTTACTATTCAACCACTTCCTTGTTATCATAAATTAAGTTCTCACATTTTAATGAATGTGCTGGAACTGAAAGAAAATATAGAGTTGTGGGGTGGTCCTACACCTAGAGAATTGGAGCAAGAATGGATATAGCTGCTGAATGTAGCAACAATTTTACTTTTCTGAAATCAGTTTTTGAAATTAATAAATTACTACCATGTACCTGTGGAAACATGAATCTGATATATGATTTTTGAGGACATGAAAAGTTCTCATTTTTATTGATATTATGAATAATTATTATTCATAAATCTTAATGAAATTTTTTGTGGTGGCATCCTATTTCATAATAGGATAATTGAGTTTCAAAAACATGCAACCTGGGGTTTATAACAATGAATATAAAATATAATTCTGACATCCATTTTGTGTTAAATAAATGATGAGTGTGTGTGCAAAACTCTATATTGATGGATTTTGAGATCTTTTGTTTTTAAAGTATTTTGATAGACAAAAACATTGTTTATGAGATAAAATTATTGTTACTCCTTCATTTAAATCAGTGAGGCAATAAGTCCATGCATGAGATCAATGAAAGCCAGAACTGGTTTATACGCTGGTGCATTTGCTGATAAATGAAGTAAAATGGTTGTGCATTTTAATGGTTCAAAAAATTATAAAAATGGGAGATATAAAACCAGGTAGAAAAAATGATTAGTTCTCTTTGATTTAATTGATGAGTGAAACATCTGAGTATAAAGTTTTAACGATATAGTTTGGAGTTTTAGAAAAGTGTGTGGAATGGTTTCACAACTCACTCCTTCTAGAGCACCACACTTTTGACATAGTCTGAGGATGTGTCTCAAAGAATAGATCAAATTATGTTGGACGTAGTTGGTTTAATGATAAATCATGCAGATCTTCAACCAAATTCATGGGGCATACACGGAAAAAATATGGTGCTCATTACGAGTCCTTCAGTTCTTAATAAAAGGACAATAAATTGGATATGTCTTAGAAATGTTTTATGATAGTCTTTATTTAAGATCTGGTAATTCTTATGAAATTGTCTTCATTTAAGATATAGGGATTCTTGATAAATGCTTCTTTGTGAGAAATCCAAGAAGATTTAAATGAATTTTTACACTTCCAATGAGAACAAAATGCATTCACAACGGTTTTTAAGGAAGTTTGATTTCTAAGAAAACTAGTGGGAGTGGATTATAACTTAAAAATGTTTGAGAGCCAGAGTAAATAGTGCGCAAAGAGTTGTGACTATTCTTATGGCAGCACCTCATAGGTCCAAAAAAATGAGTCGTGAACACATATGATATGTTTATGGAGCATATATGAGATGTTAAATTAAACGATTGAACATTGTCATTTGTTATGAATAAAAAACAATGGACTTATGAATCATATGAAAGTGATGATGTACCCTAACCCCGATGAATGACTTTATGTCATGAAATTCGAGATGAAATACGTGTGGGCCAAAATAAAGTATTGACTTTATTTTATTCTTTCAATGATGTAATAATCCTTGGAAGTAAGTAGATATTTAAATGGCCAACATAGTTGGAAATGTTCCAATATTTAAGATGCGATGATATATTTTAGTTGAGTTCATGTTATTAAATTCAGTTAAACTTATCGTGGTGTTTAAATTCATTCGGATTATCTTAGTAGTCATAATTATATTTTTGAAATATAATGTATGAGAAAAAAATTTCTTAAAAGAAATATTTGTAAGAGGATGTGTATGACACAGCCTCAAGGTTTTACATCTTCATATTAAACAATGAGATTAAGCAAGTTTCGAAATTTTGGACAAAGAAGCACCTCAGAGATAAAATCTTTCTTTCAGAGAAATAATTAAAGAAATTTAATTATAACTAAAATGAAAAGAATCCTATGTTCACATAGAGGTTAGTGGGAGCATAATTGTTCTATTAAATACATATGTATGAACATATTTATTTATGATTGAGAAAAATGTTTCTCAATAAGAGTTAATGAATCGTAGTAAAAAAAAAACATTCTTTGAGCTTGAGAAGTGCTTTAGGAATATCTTTTTGAATAAGATTTGAAAGCAATTATTGTAAACGTTATGATAAAGGTAATCTCTCAAACCTAATAGGAAATGACTCCAGTTGATTATGTGAATTTATCTCAAATCCAAATAATGGAATTACCAATATTGGAAATGTTCCAATTAGGACAGAATAAGATAATTCTACAACAAACGTTAAATACACATCAGGCATATATTTCAGTGTATTCATATCAAAAGTGAAAATTGTTTTCGGAGGTGATATAAATGTTTGCAAAATAGATGAATCTCAAATATTGAAGATTTGTTAAACAAAGCTCCTTTAGTAATATAAGTAAGACTTATAAATAACGAATCTTATTGCCAAGTTCTTCAGGAATCACTGATGATTTGTTAAATAAACCACATACTTTATAGGATGTTGGTTTGAGTGGGAGCTTGTTGTATGTTTGGTAGATCATTAATTGAGTACATATTATGGCTTGAAAAATATGCAACTCTCATTTCGATAACAACGAAAAATTTTCAAATATTCAAGTTTGTAACTTGATTGTGAGATTTTGAAATTCAAAAAACAATGTTGTTCTAAATATGTCCCTAATCGATGATTATTATTTTTGAGATGCAATAATCTTTAAAGATTATTGTGTTAATTAGTAGTTGATGATCATATTTCACAGGTCATTGGTATTAGATACCAAACTATTAACATGGATGCATATTGGGGAATATGTATTGGACCGACCCGTTTTAATATTATTGTAAGGTTTTTAGTATTATTAGTAAATCTTATAGTATACGAGTATAGTTCTTCTGAATTGGCCATGTTTTCTTACCTGAGAAGTAACATGCTTTAATATCATCAAACGCTACTAATAAATCCGGTAGTTATAAAGGTAATTATTGGGTATGTAATAAATCTTGATGAGAAATATGAACCAACAACATGAATCTATCACTCTCATATGATAAGAGAGATGAAATATCTTTGGGCCCCTCAATCAGTTAAGACTGAGAAATCCATGGTTGTGCTCAAACAGACTGAATATCAGTCGTTTGACATGACAGTCTTACTCAGAGATCGTGAAATATGAATGACCTTAATAAGGATAACACTTCGTCCTTCGTTATGCTATTCAAGATATGATGGACATAGAGACTATTAGTAATTGGTTTATGTGAAGTGGGAGATTGTTAATATATGCTCATTAAACTAGTTAATTGACTCATATTGACTAAGGTTTGGTTGTCTCGAACCAATTTATTTTTAATCAAGAATCATAATGTCTTACTAGAGGCCGCTTATGTTAATGAGCTCTTGCCCATGACTGAATAAGAATAAACCTAAAGGGTAATACATAATCGAGTGTGGGATGTTAATTTGAGTGAAAATAGAATAAAATTCGGTCCGGATATGTTTTGGTTCAACCCGCGTCTGAATTGGATGAAGCAGATGGATTAAATCTATGGATACGACATATGAATAATACCCACTGGGTCTAGCCCACAAGCGTAACCCCGGTGACCCAGCTGATGAGCTTGACCCATAAGTCAAAACCTAAAATCCTAGATCTCATTATAAATAAAAGCTTATGACTTCTGTTTTCGATGATTTTACATTCTCGTTATACGATAACAGAAAACACAGACTAGTGAGAGTTATGGTTTTTTGAGGGAGCTAGTACTCCAGATCTGACGCATTATCCTACACTTGTGTATAAATACCGTTAAAGGTACGTCAGCTGCCCCGCTATCAGAACGAGACAACCAACAAATGTAACATGGTATAACTTTTCCTTTTCTTTCTGTTTTGATTTAAATTTCTCAATTCAAATCCAAATTTTTAACACAGATCTGGATTGAGAACACTCAGATTAAAAAACAGGTAATCTGAAACTAAATTTGCATATGGTACTTCGAATTACTGTAAAAAATCTTATATGATGTTTATAAATCTTAAATACACATACGGCGTTTATAAATTTAAAACGCCCCAAAAAATATTGTAAAATAACATATACGATGTTTTTTACGTGAAAACGTCATATAAAGTATATACATTGTACGACGTTTTTGACGTGAAAACACCGTATTTATTTCATGAAACGCTTCATGCAGATGAAACGATATCATGTCAGAGAAAGATAAACCGTCTTCCATATTGAAACTTTATGCTAGGTAAGATTTATCATCTAACATAAACCTCTTTCATGAACTTGAGTTCATGTGGATGCCCTTGGCCATTAGACTAGAATATACATTAGAAAAACAAATCCAATCACGTTTGCACCTAATGTTAAAAAAAGGTAAAAAAAATGAATCACAAACACAAAAAATAAAAAACAAAACGAAAACATATACTACTCGACATCGCCTAAATTACAAAGTCATAACAACTAACTAGTCAACCTCATGTTAATATTATCCAGGAAGCTCAACCTTCAAAAATAAATTTGAAATGGTAAATAATTCAGAGAAGAAATCACAAAGACCAGTTATCTACAACAAAAACCCCACAAGATTGAATGCTGCTACATTGAGTAAAACAGTTAAATATGAAGACGAAAAACATGCTGCCACAGTTTGAGCTGCAGTTATCAAACATTTCTGATGATGGTAAACAGAAAGAAATTACATGCTCATAAAAGTTAAAAGCAAAACTCATTAAAATGTATTCTATTTCGTATTGTCTCAAACATGAAAGCTCATTTGGTCGGCAACACAATAAACGGGTCATCTTGATCAAACCAAAAATTAAGTTGAAGCTGCTGCACCCGTGTTCCTTGGGGTGGCCTGAGTACCTAGATGCATTGAAAATTGATAATCAATATCACCAACAGTGCACACCAATAAGTCAGACCATAAAAGATTTTCACATAGGATTATACTGGAAGAATTAGTGGGATGCTGACAGGTGCTTTGAATTGAGTTTCAATGCAGTCTTTCGTATGGTCATTTAGACATAAATACAGACACTTAAACTATAACGAAAAAATTGATTACAAAATGTGGAAGTTTGCATGACAGCAAGTTGCATAAAAAGATTAATCATGCTAGAGTAACAGATGTCCTATACTCATTTCATTGACGCACAGATCATTTAATATAATTTCCAGAGTTGCAAAATTTAGATGGCAACAAAAAATGAAGAAAAGTATTCCCCTACATGACGACTGAGCCCATTAAATATTCAAGAACCTTATTCATACCATAAAACAGAAAAAGTACATTGCAACCCTATAAAGTGTTTATGAAACTGAAACATTATTGAGTGTACAAGCCCTTCAGTTGACTTCCATTTAGTGAGCAAAGTCATAAGAGAAGAGTTTGCAAAAAGTTCCTTTTTGCCCGCAACGGAACTCAAGCAGCATTAGTTCATTTGCACACCCGGTTCTCTCAAAGGCATTACAGTAAAATAGACTCACATATAACCAGCAAAAAGAATTGGATAGACTACAAAGGAAAGAGTGTGCCTACGATTATACAACAAGATACCAACAGTATTAGATATGGATACTACAAAATATCCATCCTATACAACAAGAATTGTACACACAACAAAGGGAATAATATATTTAACTGCTTCATAGAAAAATAATGCAGATAGCCACTTAATCAAGGGGTTGAAAAAATGAAATGCACCTTTTACTTACACCAAATCTGTGAGGGGAACAATAAGGGTGTATTTGGTTTAGGGAAAATTCAGTGGGAAAGAAAAATCGATGAGAATAGTAAGTAAAAGTTTTGAAAAATGAGAAAAAGTTTGTAGGAAAAATAGTTGGAAAACAAGAAAAAATTATTTAAAATAAAGAGGGAACACACTTATTCATCCCTAACCAAACAGGAAAATAGGATGAATTCCATGACGGAACACGCTTTCTTCCAAATTTTCCTTTCTACTGAATTTTCTTTGAAAGAGTGGTTTTTAGTATGCAACTGAACTCAAGTATCACTAACATATTAGACAACCCGCTTCTCTCAAATTGATACGATGCCTTTTGCGTAGCAACATCACATCACACACATTCTGAACTTATATCTCAAATATTCAACACCTCAAACAATGACCAACAAATTATTTAACTAAAAACAACTAAAAAACAAAAAATGCAAAACAAAAACTGTAGAAGGTAATAATACCTTCTCTGAAGTTGCTCTTGAACCTACGAGGCAAGTGACGCATGTACCTCATCCTTCCGGTCCCAGTGGTCTTTCTTCTGATAGCCTTTTGGCTCCAGTTATCTGCCAAACAAAAATCACCTCATCTCAAACGACGAAACATTATCAGCACATCAAAAAACGAATACACAAGTATCCAAAAACTCACACTTCCTGATGCGAGCGGCTGGATAAGCGCAAGCGGAGCAGCGGCTCTTTTGCAAATGGAAACTGCGTCTTCCACATCTCACGCAAAGCGTGTGCGTCTTGTTTCTCCTCTTACCGAAACTGCCTGTTCCCTTCCCCTGGTACCCAAAAAACAAAAACGCAAACGAGCACAAATGTCAGCAAGCATAAACCACTCCAACCCTTAAGCTTCGTAAATCGATGAGAAATACTGAAGAGCACCATGGCCGCAGAAGCAGTCGCAGAAAACCCTAGATCAGCGCTTCAACGAAAACTAATACAAGCTGTAGCGTAGCGAAGGGTTTTATCGTCTTGTTAAGCTTTGACTACTGGGCCGAAGCCTTCGAATTTGGCACTCCGGCTCCTCGGGGTCTTTGGGCCTCAACCGGCCCAATTGGATCCAATTATTCGCTTGCGAGCGGCGTGAATTGGCGGGAAGAATCAATCATCTGAGCGCCGAGAGAGAGGGGAGAGGGTCATGGAGTTTCCGGCGTTTCCATACGAGCCATACCCGATTCAGATCGATTTCATGAGGGCGCTGTATCGGTATTTGGACAAGGGCGGCGTGTCCATGCTCGAAAGCCCTACTGGTATTATCTCTCAGCTGATTTCAGATTTGTCTAATACTGATGTAGGGTTGATTTTTTTTTTTCAGAAATGCTGAATGTTAAATGGATTTTCTACCTCGTTGGTGGAAGTTTTGTGGATTTTTTAATTTAGGTGTTTGAAAATTTCTTTTTGTGCGAAGGGACTGGCAAAACCCTTAGTATAATTTGTAGCTCGTTGCAATGGCTGATTGATAAGAGGCAGCAGGAAGCAAAATGTGAATCAGAAAAGAAATCCGACCAAAATGGATCCTGCGAGTCAGATGGAGAACCTGACTGGATGAAGAATTTTTGTGTGGATAAAGGAGACAAGCCAGTTGTGAAGTATAATTTGAGGGAAAATGGCTCAAAATTGGGTCTCAATAAGTATGTAAAGAGAGATTTGAATAGTGCAAGTGTTTATACTCTTGGGAAATCTGTCGAGGAAGTTATGAGAAAAGCTGAAGATTTGGTAAAGAGTGAAGAGGCATTGGAGAATGATGATTTTTTGCTTGATGAATATGAAAGTGATGATGAGCTTGGTATTGATGGTGGCAGGCCAAAGAGAAAGGCAGGTGACCCTTCTATTAGCTCATCTAGTGATGAAGAGGAAGATAAAGATGTGATTGATGATGAGGGTGGAAGAGATGGATTGAAAATCTATTTTTGTAGTAGAACTCATTCACAACTTTCTCAATTTATAAAAGAGTTGAAAAAGACAAATTTTGCTTCTGAGATCAGAGTTGTCTGCCTTGGATCTCGGAAGAACTTTTGTATTAATGAAGGTACATAAACTTTTTTTTTATAAAAAATCACTGATGAATGGTACCGAAGGTAACGCTGATACTCATGGTTGGGTTGTGTTATAGAGGTATTGAAGCTTGGGAGCTCAACACGTATCAATGAGAAGTGTTTGGATCTAATGAAGAACACTGCTAGTAAAACAACTAAAGTTAAGGTAATACCATTTGCCATATTTTGGTCCTACCAGATTTCCCTAATATCATCTAGAATACCATTTGCATGCTGTTGCATATCATTAATTTTAGTGTAGTGTCCTTATTGTTGATATGAATTGTTCCTCTGCAGAATTCAGATTATGCTGATAAAAAACACAAGACCAAGGCTTCTTGTGGGTGCCCAATGCTTAGGAAACAGAAATTACAGAAACAATTTAGGAAGGAAGTTTCTGAACAAGGGGTGATGGACATTGAAGATCTTGTCATTCTTGGTAGAAATATAGGAGCTTGCCCTTATTATGGCTCTCGAAGCATGGTTCCGACAGCAGATCTTGTGGTTCTCCCCTATCAATCTCTCTTGTCGAAATCAACTCGCGAGTCACTTGGCCTGAGTCTGAGGAACAATATTATCATCATAGATGAGGCTCACAATTTAGCTGATTCCCTCATTAGCATGTATGATGCAAAAGTTACATCATTGCAGGTAAACAATGACTCCTTTACTCTTTTGATATTCTTTTTTGCTTTCTGTAACTGTGTTTCAATCCCATATTTCTTATGTCTTTTTATTGCTCTTATTGAGCTATATTAAGAGGTGATCTCTTATTATATCAAATGTTCAATGAATCGACCTCTTGTTTGTTTGCTCTTAATGGTAATTTGGAAAATCTGATTCATTAGTTATAAATTTGACATTTGAATCGTTCAGATCTGAATCAAATATCGTTTACCGATTAAAATTGTCATAAATATATTTTATATTTCCTATTTCTTCAATCAAAACGTACTTTCATTCTTGTATTTTTTTGCTTTCTATTGTTCTCATACTACACATGAACTTACAAAATATATTTAAAAATAAGTGTACATTTTAATCATATTTATATTTACTTTTTACAAAAAATTCAAAATGGTAAAAGAAAATAATATATTAAGATGTTTAAAAATTGAATTAAAAATAAATAAATTATTCGCAATCAGAGGTGGTCTAGCCATAGGTTGTACCATTTAGATTTTTATGCTACATTCAACCTGTAGCACTTAAGTTTACAACCTATGAGAACTTTTGTTTCTTACATTCTCATCCTTTTTATTTATGAATAGTTGCTAATGTTACAAGTTGTTTGATATGGAGTTGCTACACTGTGGTTTTTTTATTTAACCAAATTGAACTGGGTCCTGTTGATATCAAGTTTTTTTAAGAGATGGTACTTTCAGTGTGAAAAAAAAGTACAGAATGGTAGAAGTTCAGCTCAAACAATATAGAACCTTAGCCTTGTTAGCTAGAGAGACAAACTATCTAATGATATGATGCTAGCTTATTTTGTGAGCCTAAACGATTTTAAATTGGGAAGATCTCAAAGATTGGAGAAAATTGAGCTTGAGATTACATTCGTACTTGATAGCCTTCATTATTTGGGCTATTGAAAAGAAACATCTCAAAAGACAACATTATTTCTAACTCTCCAGATATGATAGATACCAACAGAAATAAAGAGAAAGCAAGTCTGCTTGAAAACTCGAGAAGAAAAATCCTCCGAGGCTAACCATGAAATCATCTGGGTCCATGATGAGAATGAACTAAAAGGCTGACAGAGACATAACCTGAGAGCTAATACGATAAGTCCTTGTGTGTGCTGACACTTAAAAAACAAGTAATCTGAAGATTTTGGATACATATCAAAGGGTAGGCATAAATCATTATCTAGATGAATAAGCCTTAGCAACCTAGTCTTTCAGAGAAAGTCTATCTTGACAAGCTAGCCAGAAGGTGAAGCTACGTTTTGTATATGAGAGATTATTCCATACAACTAGAATCCAAGAGGGCTTTGGATGACCCCTAATTAGGTGAGAGTAAACTGATTTCAATGAAAAAGGGATAATTGGAGTGTTCAATGTAAGAGCACCATTAGTCACTTAGTAGCAATCCAAGACTACGTCTTTAGATTTGAGCATCTGCTTCACCATCCATGGAAAAGATACGTTATAAGAAAGTATCCACCAAGATCTTGATTTGATGATATTGGAATGCAATCGCTTAATCCATATAGATCAGACTTGAGATGGAGGTCCCAAGTTTGCAAAAAAAAAAAAGATGAATTAATGCGAATTGCCTCCTTGACATTGTGACCACCACAAGAAGTTGGGAGACAGACTTGCGTCCAGCTAATGGGGATTTAGACTCAATTTACATAAGAACTTCCTGCAAATACAATCAATAATTTTAAGAGTAGCTTTGGGTAGCCTATAAACTCTATGCATATAAACTTGGAGAGCATTAAGGACCAATCAGAGAAGGACCTCTCTTTCATCAGTAGATAAATGCTTATTTTCTCATGATTTGATTTGAGAATTAATAAAATGTGGAATAATAGTGTAGCCCGAAGCTCGGATGGACTTTGAATCTAGAGGAACTCCCAAATACTTGATTGTCAGCTGCTCTCAAGAAAAACCAATTAAATCAGATTAGTGACTTGCAATCGCTAGGGAGATCCCACCAAAGAAGACCTTGGACTCGGAGCAATTAACCCGGAGATCCAAAGCATCACCATAAGCATCCATAGCTTCCTTCACTAAACTGAGAGATTGAGAACCACCATGACAAAGAATAAAGAAGTCAGCAGCATATATAAGATAATTCAGATTCAGTCCGGCACACCTGAGGTGAGCTTTGAAGGCAAGGTTGGAAAAATGATTCTAAGCATTCTGGGGAGGCACTCCAACACTGGGCAGAAAACAAGAGAAGATAAAGGTCAGCTCTTCTTGGTTCCAGCTTGTCTTAAAAAATCATCTTAAATGCTATTTTAGAAGACAATAGAGAAGCTTGTACTTGTGATACAACTAGCCATCCATATGAGAAAACTAGGGGAAAATCCATAATACTTCATCAACTGAAGTAGTAAGTCCAAACTAATAAATCAAAAGTCTTTTGAATGTCAATCTTAAGGCAGCCTCTAAGGGAGATATTCTTTTGAGAATTATCCGAGATCATAGATTGCACTAGAAGAATAGTATGAATAATACTTCAACCCTCAAATAAAGTTGCATGTTGTTGACCCACTAACTTCTTCAAATAAGAGTGCATCCTGATATAGAGGAGTTTAGTGATCACTTTTTAGATAGCAGGACATAAAAAAATCGGTCTGAAGCCATTAGCAGTAGAGAGAGCTTCAATCTTAGAAATAAAAGCTAATAATGTTGATTTCAAGCTCTGTGGCATTTTTTCATTAAGGAAGAAAGCCTTGGTAACCCTGCAAATGTCCATATCAATAATAGACTTGACGGACTCAAAAAATTTTGCATTTAAACCATTAGCAGTTGGGCTTTTATTGTTGTCCATGGAGAAGAAGACCGCCTTGATATCATCATTCGAAAAGAGAGCACAAAGAATCAAGCCATTATCATGAGACAAAGATGCACTGGAAGCCAGTCTACTATAAAAAAGAATCGGTGCCCGAGGATTAACCTCTATAGTTTTGAAATGATCAATCATGTGTTCTTTAATCTGAGAAGGGTCCTCAGTCCAAGTTCCATCCGGGCCTTGAAATTTTTTAATAGAATTTCTTGTCATTCCCTTCTTCAGGAAAGCATGACAATAGACACTGTTCAACCCTCATGCTTACCCCACTGAATTTTGGATTGTTGATGAAGATTTATAACTTTCGTCCTTTTCAAAAGTATCCAAGTAGCTGCTTTCTTTATTTCGATAATCACAATTGAGCGGGTCATTATGAGATGAGGCAGCCCTAGCTTGCTGAACTCTTTCAAAGATACCATTATTGGTTTTTCCATAATGGTGAATAAAATCTTTAATGAGATGCTTCAACTTGGAAATGAAGTGATATAGATCAAGGCAAGGACCTGAAATACTTCAAGAGTCTAAAACCACAGTAAGAAAATTAGGAGCAAGAGTCCACACATTGTTGAAGTGAAATCTAGATTTAAGAACATGGCAGACATCATTAATTTTCAGAATACCTGGAGAGTGATCAGATAAACCATAGATAAGAAGATATTATGACTAGAAGGGAACAATGTGAGCCAAACACTGTTATATAATAACCTATCTTGCGTAGAGAATATTCTGGAAGCACAATTTCTCTTGTTAAACCATGTAAAAGAAAAAGCCAGTAAAAGAAATGTCCATTAGAGAACCATGGTCCACAAGACTTGACAATTCATTAAAGTTTCTATGAGTAATATGACTTCCATTGAGGCTCTCAAAAGGATGTAGGATGCAGTTGAAATCTCCCATAACCAACCAGGGGATTAAGTAATTAGAAGCTGCACTTGTCAAGTTAATCCATAACGGGGTTCTAAGAGAGGCTTGATTGAAAGTATAGACTAGGGGTGTTCACTATAAGGTTAACCGAAAAGTTTAACCGCGGTTAACCGAGAAATGCGGTTCGGTTAACGGTAAAGGTTATTTGTATTTTCGGTTAACCGATTAACCAATTAACCAAATAAAAATAAAAGTATTAATATTAAATATATAAAAACTATAAATTTAATATTAAATATTAAAATGAAATATAAAATTATAAAAATTATGAAATCATTAATATTAATAAAAATTAAATATAAAAAATATTGAATATAATACTAATATTAATTTAACCAAATTAATCAAATTTTTGGTTATTCGGTTAATCGAAAATTCGGTTCGGTTAATGGTTAATACTTTTGGCGGTCGGTTAACCGAATAAAAAATTTGGTCGGTTAATAACCGATTGTTCACCCCTAGTATAGACAAAAGAAGCCATAAAAATTTGACCATGCTCATCAATGTCAATATTATAAATGAAATTCCAGTTACTTCGAGAAATAAATCTATTGGTGAATGAACCAAGAGACGGCCCTGAAAGCCTAGTTTCCACAATACCAAGACACTGAATATGATTTGAAATAACAAAATACAATACTCTTTTTTTTTTGCTTTAGAGGGATATAGCTCTAATATTCCATATTGCAAAATTAATCATGAGAGTTTGGTGAAGATAATAGAGGTGGTAGCATCACTTAGGAACATAATCTCTTTTGTTGAGGGAGAATGTTTGATTATCTTTGATTTCATCTTTTTTTGTCGAATGTGAGTGTTTGATTAGCTTTGGTTATTTAGGCCGATCCCTTGATTTCTTATGATATACCACAACGACGAAGTCTTGAACATCCTCCGGAGGTTGAAACCTCGAGGCAGGGGAGGCCCCGGTAAGGACCTGGGCAAGGCCCCTGCAGATATCAAGTTATCGTCATACATTTTATTACTTCAAAATATAAAGAGAGATATTTTACAATCCTATACTGCCTGTCAAGCACTCTCGTTTATATTGGTAAGAATGGTTCATAATTCAGTTGATTTTTCTTCAATACTAATATGCATCTCTGCTGTGATTTTTTTTTCCTAGTTGGAGCGGGTACAATCACGTTTGGAGGGTTACTTCAGTAGATTTTGCAATCTATTGGGACCTGGAAACAGGAGATATGTACAAACCCTGCTGATTCTTACTCGAGCTTTCCTCAAAGCTCTTCATGAGGAAGAGACATTTGTTTCTCCCTTCCAAGATAGGGATAACAATTCATCAACACCGGCAAAAGTTGCTGATTCTACATTTTCTATTAATGATTTTTTATTTTCTATAAATATTGACAACATCAACTTGGTGAAATTGCTCAGGTATATGAAGGAAAGCAACATCATTCATAAGGTAATAATATATTTGCTGGGCCGTTGTTTTTTCCTTTGATTTTTGTCCTGTGTATTAGTATCAGTTTCCTTACTTGATTAAGACCATTTCAATGTTCCAGGTGAGTGGATATGGGGATAAAGTGAAAAGCTCCACTGACAACTCAACTGTCAGTAATTTCAAAGATTTTGTTGATGACGAAAGCACCATATCAGGATTTCAAGCATTAGTCAATATGCTACATTCTCTGACAAATAATGACTGTGATGGAAGAATGATAGTTTCAAAGATAAAACGAGGGTGTATTGGTCAAACAGGCTATATCAAGTATGTTATGCTTACAGGAGAAAAGATCTTTTCAGAGGTGTGTTTCAGAGTTCCTGCGTGTGTGTTCTATGTTTTAAATTGATCGAAATGCCTCTGACAATGATAATGAAATTGAATTTCAATCTCCTTTTTAGATTGCAGATCAGGCCCACGCTGTCGTATTAGCAGGGGGAACTCTACAACCTATTGAAGAGACAAGAGAACGCCTATTCCCTAAGTTATCTTTTAATCAGTTGCAGTTCTTCTCATGTAGTCACATTATACCTCCAGAGAGCATCTTGCCGATTTCCATATCTCATGGTCCTTCTGGTCATTCTTTTGATTTCAGTTTCAACTCCAGAAGCTTGCCAATAATGGTAAGTTCATGAAAGGTTTTCTCACCCTGATGAAGTTGTTAACTGTTAGTTAGGGCATTGCCTAGTCCAGTGTTGGAGTAATTTTTAGGTGAATCTTGTTCACCACGTGCCCGTGGAAAATGTCCAATCATGGTGTAGCATGATTCACCTTAGAATGACTCGCGTTGACTTTTTTTTTTCTTGGAAACTATTGGTTTCAGTTTTGGAGTAGATACACATTCGTGAATTGCGGATCTTATAATGACTTTAGACTTCATTCTGATCATGATCTTCTAACAACAACATACAGTTTTAATACCTTCTATTTACTAAGCATGAAGATAGGTTTTTAACTTTTGTTGATGTCTCTGTCCCTGGCAGGTGGAAGAGTTGGGGCTCTTGCTTTGTAATATAGTAACAGTAGTTCCTGAAGGAATTGTTGTATTCTTCTCATCATTTGATTATGAGGCACTAGTCTATAGATCATGGAAGGAGTCGGGAATCCTGGAGAGGATAATGAAAAAGAAACATATATTTAGAGAGCCTAGAAAAAATACAGATATTGAAGGTGTTCTTCAGGAATACAAGGAAACAATTGACAAGCTATCCAACAAGAACCTGAAAGAAAACTCACATCCTTGCAATGGTGCAATGCTCCTAGCTGTAGTCGGTGGTAAAATATCAGAAGGTATTAACTTCAGCGATGGGATGGGACGATGCATAGTCATGGTTGGACTACCGTACCCTAATCCATCTGATATCGAGTTAATTGAGAGGATCAAGCATATAGAAGGTCTAGGAGAGTCAAATGTTTCCAAGTCCCTCGGTGTTTCAGCATCGCACATATGCAACAGTGGAGATGGCCAAATTGGGTTTCACATTCTTCGAAATTGCAAAAGAAGAGGAAAAGAGTATTATGAAAATCTTTGTATGAAAGCTGTTAATCAGTCAATAGGTATGTCTCCCCTATTTTTCTATCACCTGCAGCATGTAGATAGGTTTCTTACAAGTGTTTCAGAATTTATCATTGCCTTGTTCTTTCTATATTGTGAGAACCTGTTCAAAGCAACTTCATGTGCATATGAATAACTCTTAGCTGCTTTTGCTATCATCAACTTTTGCAGGGAGAGCAATACGACACATTGACGACTATGCAGCAATTCTGTTGGTGGATTCTCGGTATGCGACTAATTCTTCCACAAGTAATGCACATCATCCAACAAACAAACTCCCTCAATGGATTAAGGACCGTCTTGTTTCTACGACTAGCAATTACGGAGAAGTTCATCGCCTGCTTCACCAATTCTTCAAGTTCAACAAAAACAGAGGTCACAAATAGAGTTTCAGTACATATCTGCGCAGATGCTTCTACTTCTACCAATACATGTTAGCGAGACTGCTTTGCTCTTACTCTTAACCATAATATGTCTTTTATAAGTTAGTATTTATGTGGATGCAGTGAAAATCCTTCCGAATATGTAAACGGTGAATAAATCATATTTGTTGTTCATATTTCTTCCGATGTACACGAATTTTTATAGATTCGTTATTTAATTTTTTTAAAATAAAACTAATTCCTTATGTATAGTTTGTTAGATTTGTTGTTTTATTTTCTCATTTAAATGTCGAACGCAACATTTTATTTTATTTTTTCCTTTAAATAATTTTTTTCTGTCTCCTCTCTCTTAGCGTTGTGTTCTGCTCTAGCAAAAAATATATTTTTTTGTTGGACTATAATATTCATATCTCCTCAAATTGCGACACATGTCTTCATCACCTATCTCACTATCATTTGTCCAATCACTTAGATCGAACGAATATAATTGAGTTCTCAACTCCTACTATATTTTGAGTTTTCCTATAAAGCTCACCTAATGATCACCCCGGCATTTAGTCATGTATCATTTAGTTATGTATATCATATATTGTAGTATCATAAATTTTTGCATGCTTCAGGAGCACCTACTCTTGTTTGCGACGTCGTTTTGATTTTGATAAAAATGACGTCGTTTTACGTGTTACACACCCGCGCTCGGCCAAACATCTGGTGAATATATTAGCACAACTGGTGAATATAACAACACAACTGGTGAATATAGAGAGCTGAACTGATGAATATTCACCAGTTGTGCTTATATATTCATCAGTTGTATTTCTATATTCACCAATTTTGTATATTCATCAATTGTGCTTTCATATTCACCAGTTTTATATATTCATCAGTTGTGCTTCTGTATTCACCAGTTATGCTTCTAAATTCACCAGTTGTGCTTCTATATTCACCAATTTTTTACATTCATCAGTTGTGCTGTTATATTCATCAGATGTGCTTCTATATTCATCGATAGTTTGGGCCGACTGTGTGTTTTAATGTGTATAACGTAAAACGACTTTCATCAAAATCAAAATGACATCGCAAACGGGAGTAGGTGTTCCGGAGCACGAAAGAGTGATTGTTGTAGTATAAGTACATCTAATTGTCGTGCTTTTAGAACTTATTAATAAATTTTTGTCTAATTTTCATTCAAAATAATAAAAATTAGAGGATGGCAGTTTGGTACCAGCAATGGAGCCACTAAATGAGTCTGTGTGTGTGCCCGATAGGCAAAAGAGGCAAAGGGGTGTGGCCGGGGTGCGTGGCCAAAATATTTGTATAGGTTTTTAACCGAATCAAATCGAATTAAAATATAATTGTATTATTTAATTTTGTAATTTCAAAATTTAATACCGAACAGCTATACAATTGTTTGGTTCTGTGCCGAATTGATTTTTTTAGATTTGGTACGTTCAAAAACGAAAATTGATTAAACCACTTTTTTCCCATATAACTCTTCCTTAATAACGATTTCAACTTGTAATAAATCTATAAAAAATTAGAAAAATTAAATATTTTCATTATTTTTTATATAATTATCTATGATTTTGCATAATAACTAATATTGACCTTCAAATATCAATTAAGTAATGAAAAATAAAACATAAATTCATATTAATTTTATTATTATTTTAATAAATCAATTTTTAATTCGACCGAATTGTAATAATTTTGATATTTCAATTCGATTTGAAAATCAAACTATTAACCATCAAAACCAAAGTATTTTTAACGGAATTAAATCAGTTCGGTTCGATTTTCAATTTAGACCAAACTATAATACTTGAAGTTAGAAATTAGAATACCATTTCATGTATTTGTTTTTTTTCTTCCATTAACCTTATCTTGATGCAAAGCAGTTTTGTTTGGACCAGGGCAGCGGCAAAGCTCCTCTCTTCTTCCAAATAAAGAAAAGACAAGCAAAAAAGGAATAACATGGAATACTTTTTTTTGTTTGTGGCCTTCCATCTATCCTTACTCACTGCGTAAGTTCACGCGCAGCTCCAGCGTATTAAAGCGTAAATGCGGTACTACCAAGGTACGAATCTAGGACCTTGTGGTGATTAAACAACACACTTAGCCATTTCAACACTTATTCGGTGAAGAACGTGTTGATAGAGTTTCAGCTTTAGTTACCAGTTAAACAAAGTTTATTTCATTGGATCCTCCCCAACCACAGCATTGCTCTGGCTTTACGTAAACCGACACAACTTTTACCATAGTTATCATAACCGGACCGGACCGGCCGATTTTTTACGAAATCAGAACCGGATCGGTCCAGTTGAACCGGTTTAGTGTAATTGATGGTTTAATTAAAGTTAAATTAAATCTAAAAATTATTTTTAATAATATGGAAGTGTCAGGGCTCGAACTCAAACCCTCTATATTTTAAGTGGCACCTTTAATCAAACAAGCTGTCTAAGTAACATATTCTAGTATTTGCTATTATCACCTTAGACTTACTATATTGTAACTATTGTAAGTAATTAAACCAGCGATCGAACCGATTTAAACCGCCGGTTTAACCGAAAAACCGAAAACCGGAACCTTGGCCGGCTCGATCTCCAGTCCGGTTATGATAACTATAACTTTTACAAACCAGCAGTAGTCAGAAAATGAAATAAAAGCAGTCTAGATTACGTATCCCTTTTGGTGCACAAGCTGTTTGAATGCATTTGGTCTCATTTAGATCTGGTAGTTGAGTAGCGTTTCAAGAAGTTCCCTGCTTGTATAAACCCAGCGTGATGAACAGAGGGGACATGTCAAGTTGTGCTGTCTGATTTTCTTTAATGAAAAACAATCATTGCAGTTGCAGGGGTGTAAGTTAAGCAGTCCCTATGAAGTGCCTTTGGTCTCAGGCAAGCACTAGGATTTTTCCACTGTCTCTTTCGCTATGACTGTACATTTTGGAGACATTATTAGTCCACGACTAGATAAGAGATAGATCAGTTCAGAAAACTGGAACCACAAATGGTGCTTAAGAAGTCCATGAATACCACACACAGAAGCCTTAAAGTGTTTCTCTGGAAATGGTACCGGAAATTACCTAACCCCTTTTCATGCAGTAGCAGGAGCCGCAAGCAGGATTACAGTGGATTGGCAGAGTCTGACCAGGATAGTGTGACGGCTGAGTTAGATAAGAAGAGACTGATTACAAGTAAGGAGCTGCCAGAAGAAGAAGACATCGATGTCTTGAATGGAAGCTTCATGAATTTTCTGAAAAGAAGCCCCTTGGAGATAGCCAAGAATATCGAGAGAAGCCCTCGCAAGAGAGCAAATGTCCAGAATGCATGGTGCCGAGAAGATCTGTTCTTAAGTTTTCAGCTGGAGAGTAAAATGAGGGAGCTCGAGAAGATGGACACTGATGATGTTGAACACTTTTTGGACATCCAGGAAGTTCTTCACTATTATTCTCGCCTCAAAACCCCTGTGTATGTTGACATTGTCGATAAATTCTTCGCGCACATCAGCTCAGATATCTACTCTCCACATTCTTCATCTGTTGGAGAATGATGAGTCTGGATGGATCATGGATGGATCTTTCTTGTTCTGATTCTACTATTAGCAGGGAGGGTGTGGTTGTTTTGTTTTCATGATTATGTTTGGATTCTGAAAAGCTGTCTGTACCGTTTTAACTCCCTGAAGAGAATTGTGTCCAATGGGATTTGAGTTGTTGAGATTAATGACACAAGTTATTTTACTTGATTTTGGAACAAGGCTCTCATAGCAAACTCATAAGCAGCAAAGACAGCCCCGTTGACCACAAATGCACGGCTCACTGTCGTCCCTAGTCCCCGCCACAGCACGCCATACCCTTCACCTCTGACGCTCTTATTGTAACAATCAACAATGCCGGCATACTTGGTTGTTTCAGAGCAAGGCAGCTGAGCCTGCAGCCTGGTTTTCAGGACGTCCAGTGGATAGCAACCGATCCAACTCGACACCCCGGCTACGCCCCCAGCAGCCAACATGGTCTGCAGGCTTTCTTCTCCAGTCTTTCGACACCCCGGATGGAGTAACTCCTTGGTGTACTCGTAGGACCAAAAGTACACGCCGTAAGACGGAGAGTCTCTGAGCGCCGTTATAGAAAGACCTCGGAAAATGCCCCTGACACCTTCTGTTTTCAGTATGGACTTAGCAAGGCTCATCGGTCCTTTACGGCTGTCTGGATTCTTATTATCTGAGCAGGCTTTGTCCTGGAGTTGGAGGCGGATTTTGAGAAGCTCGGCCGGGCTGATCAGGAGGCTTTGGAGGAGCCCCGTGCATGTTCCAGCGACCAAAACAGCCCCAAGGGATGGAGGGTCTTCAGGTAAAACTGAGGACCTGTCTAAGACTCTTGACAGGACTGCATAGGTTTGGAACACCATTGCATTCTGCATCAAAAATTTTAGCAGCTTAGACTATGCTGATTGGTCCATTGATGAATAGGTCCGATTCAGACCTGAAAGGAGATGGAAGCCATAGGGGCACCCATGCCCCTGAAGAGTGCCGACAAGCCTTGTGTGGCAACCATGTGACGTAAGATGCCTACAGCTGATCCGCCTCTCAAATGCTGTTGCTGCCTCACTCTGACACTGTCCAAAGGATGCCCGGCCACAACCCCCGCCAACCCTCCCAAGCCTCCGGCCACAAACTCCATTCCCCAGTTGCTGCTGGACCACCATACCATTTTATTCCCCAATTTAACAAACCCATCACCACATTTCTTCCAAAAACGTCTCACTAATCCAAGCACTTTGTTGGATGTTTGTGTCACTTTGTACTTGTTTTCTATTTGTTGTTGCTGGTTCTCTTTGCACCGAATGTATTGTGGGAGGGAAATGGAGGTCAGTAATGAGCTATTTTGGCGCAGAAGATAAGCGGCCGACAACGTTTTGTTTTTCTGGCAAGAGGCCACGTGGATACATAACAACTTCATAGCCAGAAATTTACAGCATGTTATTTTGATTGGACGTGCAAATTAGCATTACCATACTAAGTTCCGAATCTAATTCTTGATGGACATGTTCCACCATGTGAATCATGGACCAATCACTTACAAACTGTCACGTAATAGTTTGACCAGTCACGTGTCAAGTTGAAAAGTCAAAAAAAAAATTAATCAATAAATGCTTGTCACGTATACTTTGATTTTTCAAGGTGATACGTGGTATATACTTATTGGTGGTGTCTATGGTCCACGTAGGACTATATCAACCCAAAAATTTCTCATATGTTCACTCAAAAACTAAACATAAAATGGCTGAGGAATAGAGTTGAAGGACATGTTATTTAAGTTAACTCAAACGTTGCCGAGGATGAGGTTTGATCACAGCTGAGATGACGAAAAAAAAAAAAAGGCATGTATTAAAAAGTGGAGAAGAAATTCTCAGTACACTGAAGCGATCATTTTTCGGTATTCAATCATTATAGTACGATATGCGATGGGCTAGGTGTTATTTCTTTCCACTTTTCTTAAGGCCAGCTCCTCCAAAAGAGCCCTTCTGCTGTGCCTTAGCTCGCAGGTCCTTCAGTGCCTGATTCAAACATATTTGTCAAGAGTTTTGAAGTAAATAACAGGCCAAAGAAAGGGGCTCACCTTCTCCTCTTGCCTCTTTTTCTCAAGGTTGGCCAAATCATTCTGCACGGCAACACAATTTTTAAGATGAGAATTCAATTAGCAAAAACCATTCTGCAACGAGTAAACAAGAGCATGGTGACAGATTTATAGTGAAATCCCTGGATTACTCTGGGTCCTAGGGCAAAAACAGAAAAGAGATTCAATTGCTTGTAGTCCTAAGACAGCAGGTAAAAACAATTACTTAAATTAGATCCTGCTTTCACACTTAAATAAGCCAAAATCTGCCCCACAGTCATATGACCCCGGGAAGACAGTATCTATTGAGCATGATCATGACCAGTCCTACGGTATTGTTCCTGAGTTAATTTTAGGAGAGAAATGGAAGTAAAGGGAAGGGAAGGAAAAAGGGTGTTCCTGAATTTTTTGAAGGAGGGATTTGGAGGGGAAGGAAATGATAGGAACCCAGGGAAATAAAATGAGAAAAATGGCGATTTTACCCTTATTTATCTCTTAATTTATTTAAATATAAAGACAATTTCGTAATTATGTTATATTTTTCCTCTATCCCCTTCAAATCCTCCCTAAACTCAGGAACATCAATTTTTTTCCACCTTTCCTGTCCTTTCGTTTCCTCTCCTCTCAAAACTCAGGAACAAAGCCTACACCCAAATCTGTTTCAAAGAGATTTTATCACGCCACATAATAAGCATGAGAAATATCTGAATCATGTTAAGGCTCCAGTTCAATGGAGTATGTGAATGAATCATCCACCAACTAAACCACACAGGCGTCATGTTACCAGATAAAAACCCAGTTTTCTACTGGAAAACCGGAATTTTATTTCCAGATATTAACAGCATATTTGCATCCAAAAAATACTTACAAGATCAAGTGAAAAAAAATTGAAGAAAAAAAAACTATTAAATCTGTCATCATCCAATTCCAGAACTGTCCACGCAACAGCCAAAAGCATACATACCAATTACCATTTGTTTTCAAGCGAAGGTGGATTTTTAGCGAAAATACCTCATCGTATTCCTTTTTGTCAGCCTTAGGTTGCTTCAACGGCTTCGCTTTCCCACCTGAAATCATCGCAATCACGCTTTTCAAAATTCTCAACACCCAAAATTAAAATAAATCTGCGAATCACAAAAGAATTAGTGCTTCAGATTAGAGACGACAAAATCAAATACCTTGCTTGGACGACATGGCCGGAATCGTATGTTGGGATTCCTCTGCGCTGCGATCTTCCGACACCCAAATCTAGCTTTCCCTTCGAATATCAGAATTTTTTTTATTTATAGGAAAAAAGGAATCTAATCACAGAGAAATAAATTAAGAATTTATAGAAGCTGGTAAAAGGATTGTTATACTCATTTAATTACTTTTCCACTTTGTTTTTGTAATTGGTAAGAATATTTTTTTAGTATAAAATTCAATTAGATTCTGAACTATCACCACTTAACTAATTGTTATCCGAACTATCACGATTTTTAAAAAGAGTGCGATGAAAAAAATTGAACTGATTTTTTAAAATAAAATTTATCATTAAATTTCAAAAATAATATTAATATATTATTTACATTTGTGTGCGAAAATTACGCCATTTGATTATCAAAATAAATTATATCATTTCGCTCACATATAGAAAACACATCTTTTGATAATCAAATGATATAATTTTCACACACAAATCTAAGTTCTTTAATAATATTAATTTTGCAATGTAATGATAAATTTTATTTTAGAAAATTAATCTATTTTTTTTTCATCGCATTTTTATTAGAAATCGTGATAGTTCGAATCACAATTGGATTAGCGGTGATAGTTCAGACTCATTTTACGGTTTTCCTTTTTTTTATTAATTTATCAACCAGTTAAAAAAAAGGAAAATCACCTTTTAATGACCACGATACTCATATCTTGAAAATTAATTAAATTAGTATATCAACTTTTAATCAGTTTGTGTAGATTATTCTTTTGCTACAATAACTAGAGTCTCTATCCCCGTATTTCGGAGACCTCGTTATTGTTATTTATATTCCGGTTCGTAATCATTTAAATTAGGGGAAAAACTCAAAAGGGACCCTGAACTATCACCACTTACTCAATTGCGGTCAGAACTACCACGATTTCCAAAAATGGTGCGATGAAAAAAAAATTGGACTGATTTTTGAAAATAAAATTCACCATTATATTCCAAAACTAATATTATTATTAGACTTAGATTTGTGTATGAAAAATATGTCATTTGGTTATCAAAAGACGTCATTTTCTTTATGTGCACAAAATGATATAATTTATTTTGATAACCAAATGACATAATTTTCATATACAAATCCGAGTCTTACAATAATATTAATTTAAGAATGTAATGGTAAATTTTATTTTAGAAAATTAGTTCAATTTTTTTTCCATCGCACATTTTTTGGAAATTGTGGTAGTTCTGACCGCAATTGGGTAAGTGTTGATAGTTCAGGACCCCTTTTGGGTTTTATCCCTTTAAATTATATTTATTCAATCCCAAAAGTTTCCTTGTATATTTGAAAATACTATAAAAATGCCTCTACCATCACACTTTTCAGCAAAAGATCAGGTATGTAACAAATTAATTTTTGTAATATCTGTATTTTTTATTATAATAGTAAAAACATATATAGTAATTTCTGAAGGGTTCAATGAAAGTCCAAATCCATGATAGGCCCGAACTACAAGTTACATTATGACTTTCAAGCTATCATCAACTTCAGATAAGAGAAAAAGATATTTCGAAAACCGCATTTTGGATTTGATATGGCCAATAAGAGTTTCTGGTGATGTCTTTTGGCCTCACGAATGCTCCGGCAGCCTTTTATAGGAAAGATGAATAATCCTTCAACTTTTTGCTTATACATGTTTGAGTTGTTTAATTATCAAGTTTGACATTTAAACCCCTCAAACATGATTTTTGTACTATTCTAAAGTTCTTAAAACCAAAATTGGTTCAAAAACTCATACTTCAAAAATAAAACATGTTTGAGTTATTTAAAAGTCAACTTATCATTTAAACAACTCAAATATGATTATTGTGCTATTTTGAACTTTTTGAAACTAAACTTGGTTCAAAAACTCTTAAGTTCTATGATAAAACATGTTTGAATTGTTTAAATCCAAACTTGGTATTTAAACAACTCAAACACAATTCTTGTGCTATTTTAAAGTTTTTGGAACCAAACTTGGTTTAAAAACTCTAAGTTATCTAATAAAATATGTTTGAGTTATTTAAATTCCAAAATTGGCATCTAAACATTTCAAATATGATTCTTATGTTATTTTGAATTTCTCGAAACCGAACTTAGTTCAAAACTCAAACTTCGAGAATAAAACTTGTTTGAATTGTTTAAATGCTAAATTTGACATTTAAACGACTCAAACATAATTCATGTGCTATTTTGAAGTTCTTGAAACTCAACTTGGTTCAAAAACTCTAAGTTCTCTAATAAAATATGGGGAAATCGGATTTACAGTGTCACTGTAAATAAGTTAGGTGCAGTTTCATCAAAACGACGTCATTTTGACGTTGAGTTGCTCTCTCATTAGTCTCCTTCCCTTCCTTCTCACCTCTGTGCCCTCGACCCGATTCAACGACGAAGCCGATTTCCGGAGGAAATTTTCGCAATCATCTACCACTCAATCTGGTCGCCCTCCCATCTTCAGTTCACCGCTCAGATGTATTTGTTTCAATTTTCGTTTTTCAATTTCATTTTTAAATTACGTCTCTTCTACATTTCTCTCATCTCTCCCGACGTACTCTTTGACAGCAAACATAAAGCCAAGTAAATGGATCAGCCGAACAATAATCCCCAGCCAACAGAGACTGAAACCAGGCCCGAGGAGGGTGCGGATGGAGCTTTATTTTACAGTGGTGAGGCTGCAGGCATGGATTGAGAATGAATCATTGCTTTGTAGCATTTTTCTTTCATTCACTTGGAATTATTTAACTTTTCACAGTGACTACATGAAATCATCTGTTGTATTTTGAAATTTTTTTCTCATTGTTGATGTAGGCTTTCCTATCACTCAAGACTTGAGAATTTTATGGATTATGGATCTGTTTTAAGCAATAACCTAATGGAGGATGCTCCAATACAAATGGATTCAGGGAATACTGATAACACTATAGTAAGAGATGCTTCTTGTGAGAAAGTTGTTGACTCACTTTTAGGAAAATATTTTGACACTATGGAAGAAGCGTATGATGCTAATAATCACTATGCTGTGAGGAGAGGTTTTGGCATTCGAAAGCATTTTTTAGCAAGGTCGAGACGCAATGGGGAAGTAATTAGGAAGGAGTACGTGTGTAACAAGGAAGGATTTAAGAATGTTGTACCACAAACAATAGACCATAAGAAACGTCGGAGAGATGCACGAACCGGTTGTCAAGCGAAGATGGAGATTGGACAGAAATCTGGAAAATGGGTTGTGGACAAGTTCAGTGATGAAGTATTCTGCTGCTGAAGTCCTGTGCTGCGTAGGGTGGCTAAAGTCTGTTTTGATAGCTGGAAATTAGTTGAGGATTGCTGTTTTTTTTAAGTTTGATGAAGTAATATTTTGTTCCAATCAGGTTCTATTTTTTAGTTGAAGTCTGCTATGTGAAAAACAGTTTACTGAAAGGAAATGGCTGTTGAGATTAATGGTGGAAATCAGATTTTGATATCTGGAAATCATTCAGGGTTGTTGCTATATTTTTTTTTTTACAATTTGCTGCCTCTAATGTTTTGTTGCAATCAATTCTGTTTTGTTCTAGTTGAGTCTGCTATTTGAATAATAATCAAGGAAATGAGGTGCTCATTGACAGGGTACTATTATTTGGTCTATAATCTTGATGGAGCGAAATGCAACTCTGAAAGGTTGAACCATAGAGATGAAATTATTATTCCCTTGATGAAACATATTTACAGTCGATATGATGTTTACATGACTTTTGTCAAATGGAAGGCTCGTAGGGATGGAATTTACATCTGGTTTTATGTAAGCTTGAGCGATTGAAATAACATGAGCATCACCAATCATATATATTTGCCTCACTGACATTGGCAGCGCGTTATCAGTCTTTCACCTCACTGACTTTCACCTTCTTAATACCACAATACTTGATATATATCTTGGAATCATCCACTGTATGAGATACAGACAACCCAAATGAGGTATCAGTCCCAAACAGATTGTCAATATTCTTCCTTCCCACATTCAAGTTGCAGTCTTGGAGCTAAAATCAGATTTTGAGCTTTCCAAATTATGCTCCGTGTAGTTGTACCTTCACTTTCAAAAAAAGATCATGTTTAATATACAAGATCATGTATGATATAATGGTATTTGGTACAACTTTAGGATGAGACAGGTCAGGGGATATCAGTTACCTATCAACAACAAAAATTACCAGTTGACACTCAACGATTCTTCGGCCTCCGGACTGGATTGATTGTATTGCTTGGGTGGGATTTCTTTGGGAATTTAGCAAGCCAATATTAGCTCTTTTGATTAATTGATTTCAATGAGATCGTGGCTGTGGCCGCGGCCTTTGCGCCCTTGATGATCAACCATAAAAAAATTCCTCACTGATAATCTGGACTGGTTATTTCCTTCTATGCACTTTATGGGAGATCCTCTGAAATAAAAGCATTGAAATGTCATCCTTTTGATACATTGAAGACGATAACAAAAATCAATTTTACTGATAAGTGCTTTGACTCCTAGCAAGCCAATTCATACACATGTAGATTTAAATAGCAGCTCAAGGACTCCGATGACAAATACTTTAGTTCCACTTCTTTTACTTGAGCTTCCATTTGATTACTTCACATATGCACATGTTTCATACACAGCTATGCAAACATTTAGTTAAAAATTAAATCCTGAACCTAAACAATTCATTGATAAACAGATTTATCTTTCTTGTAGAAATCCGTAAGGAAGATTGATCCACAATCAAACTATATTCAACTAAGCATGATTTAATCCACATACAATCAATAATTCATAACTTTTATAACCATTGTTGTGCACCTAACAGCTCAAAAAAATCCATTAACACCGAACCCTACCCCAAAGTGAAACCGTAAACCACCAAAAAAGGATGATGGGTAAATCAAAAGATAATAAAGAAGCACTGAAATGTCAACGATGGATGAAAAGCAGAATCAAGTCAAGAAATCTATTACAAGCAAAACTCTGTTTACCTCCAGTTGAAGAATGGTCTTTTATCGGCCGAATCAAATTATGGAAGCAAGCCTTAACACCCCCAGCAAACCCCAATATCAGAATCTCCCAACTCCTATTTACTTACCTAGTTAATTGGTGACCATCAAATAGTTATGCGACCACCAGAACGATTGAACGTCGTCTTACATCTTATGCTGTATTCGGCTCCGGTCCGACTTGTTGCCGCAAAATCCGTCGAGAGAGATGTGAGATATGTTAGAAGCATAGAAGATGGGAGGGCGACCAGATTCAGTGGTAGATGATTGCGAAAATTTCCTCCGGAAATCGGCTTCGTCGATGAGTCGGGTCGAGGGCACAGAGGTGAGAAGGAAGGGAAGGAGACTAACAAGAGAGCAACTCAACGTCAAAACGACGTCGTTTTGATGAAACTGCACCTAACTTATTTACAGTGACACTGTAAATCCGATTTCCCCATAAAATATAGGAAAAAAACTCAAAAGAGGCTCTGAACTACCACCACTTACCTATTTACGGTCTGAACTATCACGATTTTCAAAATGGTGCAATGAAAAAAAATTAACTGATTTCGATTGATGCTTAAGATCAATTTGTTTGATTTCTCAAATAAAATAAATCTTATTATATTTATTGAGGATTATGAATGATTGAGTATGAAAAAGACGTCATTTTGTTTATATGCGCAAAATGATATTATTTATTTTGATAACCAAACGATGTAATTTCGCACAAGAATCTAAGTCTTGTGATAATATCAGTTTATAAATATAATGATAAATTTTATTTTAGAAAATCAGTCAAAATTTATTTTTCATCGCCTTTTTTTGAAAATCATGGTAGTTCTGACCATGATTTGTTAAGTGATGATAGTTCATGACCTATTTTAGATTTTTCCCTAAAATATATTTGAGTTGTTTAAATGCCAAACTTGAAATACATACAACACAACCCTTTCCCAAAAAAATGTCTCTTTCAATTATCTCAAAATCTTCCCTCAAAATCCCCTTCAAATTCCCCTCAAAGCCCCCCACTGTCCTTCGAAACTTCCCCTCCCATTTGACTTTGTTCTTCTCTCTCATCTTTTAATCAAATTAAATACATGCAAAATGCATCCGCTAGTGACCCTCTGATAAAATAGTGGATACCTTATGAGAGTTTTTTTTTTATTCGAAAATTAGTAACATCTCAGAGTGCCTTTCGATCAATTTACCACCTGTAAAAAAATTTCTAGAATTTAGAAAAAATCAATAGTCACAAACATTTTAATCCAAAATGCGCTCAGTGAAAAAATTTATTGAACATGGCCGTATAAAGATGGTAAGAGTAAGAAATTTTTAGTATATGACTCGTGGATAAAGATTTACTTCTTAATATCTACTCATGTCCTGACCATGTCATTAGTTACACAAGTGACCACTTTTTTAAGTTTATTTTATTGATGAAGGTTCTAGATGATATACTGGCCAAAACATCTACAGGGATAGAGATGACTCGAGGAGTCTACATGGCTCGATAAGGGGCTCATAGAGCCTACATATTATTGGCGCAAGGCCTGGTGGGATCCGAAGGACCTGATGTGAATGTGTGGAGGGTGTAATGCAATTCGCAGGTCTGTTGCGGCATAGGGCTTCCAAGTCTAAGGCATGGGTGGGCAAAACTCGAGAGGGATAAGATGCCTAACATGCAAGGTTGGAGCCTAGGCCTCGCTTGAGGTGATCGAGGCGCAGGGCCAGCATCCAAGGCGAGGACTTCTGGGCAACCATACTAGGCATGACACCCCAACAAGTTTTAAAGTAGAACGGTCCACAACACGGATTTTGAAATCTTATTTTCACATTCTTTTACAGCAAGACCGTTCACATGCCTCCAAGTCTTCTTCACTTGCTTTCTGAGTTGGCATCTGCAAGCTGTCTGAAACGGCGTATGAGGTGGGAATAAAGTTGTCTCATCTCAAGATCATCGGAGAATTGGCACGGAGCAGGACAAAGCTGTGCAGATTTGCAACGTTGGACGTACCGGAAGGGTT
>NQLW01000092.1:882710-904406 GCA_002312845.1 Kalanchoe fedtschenkoi | reverse complement strand
AATGGAGCTGAGGTCATAAATATGTAATACTTGGATATCTGGGTGCATGGTGATGGTGGTACCAAAGCCGATGGCTGGTGCAGGCTAATAGGATTTGATGTTTTGCGTCGTCCTTAATTTGGTTTATGAACAAAATGAAGCGTAAGTTTCCACCTCTATCCTGGTTGTTTTGTCGTTTCCATCATATAATAGTGTGGCTATATAGAACATGACGAGAAGGAGATAAAATAAAATGTACATGAATTTTAAGAGAAAAAATTCAAAAGGAGCTCTCAACTATCAAACTTACTTAATTGTGGTTCAAACTAGCACAATTTTCAAAAAGGGTGCGATAGAATAAAAATTGGATTGATTTTGGATGATACTTAAGATCAATTTGATTAATTTCTTAAATATAATTGATCTTATTAAATTTGTTGAGAATCAATGTAATTTTCGCATACAAATCTAGTCTTGTAATAATATTAGTTTAGGAATGTAATGATAAATTTTATTTTAGAAAATCAGTCCAATTTTTTTTTCAGCGCATCATTTTTGAAAATCATAATAGTTCGGATCGCAATTAGGTAAGTAGTGGTAGTTCATAATCCTTTTTAGGTTTTATCCCTTTGTTTAATTGCATTGAACTTGATTTTTTTAGTTTTTTTTTTTAAAAAAATGAATAATGGGAAAGAGGGTTGACCTGAGGGGGATATCAGAGATTCCATTGCCACAAAGCAAACCATCAACCAGATTTTACAGATAAATTATCATTAAACCAAAATAGTAAAAGTTCAGGTTTGACATAGTTGTTTTTGACATGCACGTAGTTCTCAAATAATAGAGAAAGGGCGTGATTGTCGATGGTCTCATTGTTACAGATAATCGCAACTATCACCGTCAGGAAGTTAACGTCAATTTCCGATTGTGCCATCTGTTGCAACCTGAGAAACTTTTTCAAAATGATGTTTTCTTACTCCAACACTGGTAAGTTTTTTGATATTGCACTTAGATTAGGTGTTGACGATGTTAGGCTAAGCAAGCTAAGTTGATGTGTCCAATAATTTTATTTTATCTATACATATTTGGTATCAATAGCCTCTTTAGTCTCACCATGAACTCTAATTGATCGATTAGAGGTATTAATTTATCAATATGATGTAGATTTATTCATTCTTAATTTTTTTTATGTTCATTATAATCATGAATCATGTGAGTTATACGACAGCAGATGGAAGGAGACTTTGAGGCTTTGTCAATAACCCTAAAATTTTCCTACCCCACAGTTGTCAGACATGATGCCGAGTGGTCTATTTTTTTTTTATATGCATCACTATTTTTTTTATTTTTTAAATTTTAGATTTGTTTTATTTTATTATGATGTTATGTGCATTTTATTACAACTAAATTTTTTTATAATATGATAAATTTGATTTTGTGTGTGTTGATAATCTTTGATTAAAATGGAACTAATGAGAAGTATTGATTAGAGATTCAATATTTAATGTTGAAATTTATATGGTTAATTTAATTAATTAATACGTTATTATTCTCTGACTCAAATTAATTATAATATTACTGATTTTCCTTGTTAATTAATTATTTAGAGTTTTTTTCATTTCTGTTAAAGGGTGGTTTAAAGTAGAACGGTCGTTAGCATGTTCTTAATCAGGCCAACATATGAGTAATCACATGTGTGGCATTACTTCTTTACTTATTGATGATGTTTCTTTTCTAATTCAGCTCTTCATGTCTCAAATAATAAAAGTCATACTGCTGACATTGATAAGTTAAACGACATTAACTTTTCTACTTGAAAGAGAGTACTAGTATGGGAATGTGCATTCTTGACTTTGACCATTCCTTGCGTGAGACCGCTCTCATACCTCTTGATTCTAATGTGAAGAATTATATTAAGAAAAAGATTATTTGTGATGTCAATTGGAAGATGAGAGTGGTCTAACCGTTTATATCTTATGGTAATAAGTGATGTCAGGGAAGCCATTCCGACTCAGAAAATGTCATGGACTATCTAATTAAAGTTAGGGAGCAAGTTAACGGTTTCTCAAAAGTTTATGTCATAACCCTCATAGTGAAAATGTTGACCACCAAGTATGCTGTCTCCGGAAGTATAAGGGTGCATATTATGAGGATATTTGACATGACCGCTAAGCTAAAAACAATAGACATGACCATTTTTATGGATTTCTAGTTCACTTTGTCATGACTTCGCTCCCTCATGAGTATAATGTCCTTAAAAAATTATAATACTCATAAAGATAAGTGGACAATGACGATTTTATTGAATATTGTGTCCAAAAGAAAGAAAGATTGCCTAGGAGAGAAAATAATAGGTGCATAACATTAGTTTTGGCAAAAAGAAGCATCAGAATGACAATAGGGCCAAAAGAAAGTAGGATATTTTTCCCTAAGGAGGAGTCGAGCCCTTCAGGGCATAAGAAACTAAGGTTGCTGCCCCATCCTTAATTTTCCGCTTCTATAAGCAGGAGGGACACATTTAGAAAGATTGTGCGAATTTTAAGAACTGGCCCGTCAAGAAGGGTAATTATGAAATTTTCTTCATTGATGAATCCCTTTATGATGATTACTCTTTGAGTTTCTGATGGATTGACTCAAGTAACACAGTGCACGTCACCGATTCATTACAGGAATCTCATACCATTTGGACATTAAGAAAGTGGGAGAGAAATCTTGGATGACGAATGAGAAAAGAGTCTGAAGTCGAGGCTATTTGATGACTCACATTACATTTAGAGAGCGGCTTCATCCTTCGTCTTCATGCTATCATATATGTTCCTAGAATGAGGAGAAACCTCATTTCTCTTTTTTTAGTTAATGATGTTTCTTTATATATTTGGAAACAATATGTGTGTTATTCAATTTGATAATAATATTTTTGGTCATGCCAAAGACATGACAAACTCTATATTCTTTTGCTTAATGAGACTTCATCAAAACTATGACATTATAATTTAGGCCAAATTTTGAAGGTAGAATAGAACGTGTCATTACAGAGAAGATACTCCAAATCGCTTGAATTCTCTGATTCTGCTGCTTGCATCGACTGTATTAAGGGGAAATATATTGAGTTAAAAAAGGGGCCACACAACGTACAAGGTCCTTTAAAATTATTCCTCACTAATATTTGTGAACTTATTCCCGTGACATTGACATACAGATTATACTCTCTTGTTTCAATTTACTGATGATTTCTCACTTTATGAATATATTCTTCAAATTCATGACCAATTTGAATCAATAAATTAAAGATATTTAAGGTTGAATTAGAAAATCAGCATACTTGTAAGATTAAGGTGTGCGATCTGACTCAGGTGGAGAATATTATAGGAAACATGCTCCAAATAAAAAAAATTCATGGCTCATTCTCTAAATACCTTTAAAAAATGGAATAGTATCTCAATACTCAATGGCCGACAAACCTAAAGATAATGGAGTAGCTTAAAAATGCAACCGCACAGTGCTGAACATGGTACGAGTATGCTAAGCTACTCTAGTTTATCGATAACTAGGTGGATGGAAGTACTAAAAACAGCTGCACACAAATTTAATCGAGTTCCCATTAAATCAGTCTCTAAGATACCTTATGAATAATGCATGGGGAGAGAATCAATTTTAGGTACTTGCGTGTTTGGGGCTGTCCTGCTAAAGCTAAATAACTTAATCCACATACTGAAAAATTAGAGCCTAAAATGGTAAGTTGCCACTTATTCATTATATGAACACTTTCTCTCACTTCTCAAAGAAAGATTTATTAAGAATAATTATCACACTAGTGACATGACTTAGAGTTGCACTGAATTTATGTTGAAACTACATTCCTTCATGGTGACTTGCAATTTACATGGCTCCACCAGGAGGTTTTCTCATTAAAAAAAGAAACACATAGGATGTCGGTTTCATAAGTCAATTTATGGATTAAAATATATATCTAGACGGTGATATTTGTAATTTGATGACACAAAAGAAAATTAGACTTTGTTGAATATATGATGGATCATTGTATACAAGTCAAGTTTTGAGAGGGCAAACTCATCATACTAGTACTTTATTTCGTTGATATACTATTAGTTAGCAACATAAGAACATGTTGCATGAGACAAAGAGTTTTTATCCTCTAATTTTATTATGAAGGATCTTGGTGATGCCTCTTATGTTTAGAGCATTGAAATTCACCGAGACATTACAAAGGGGTATTAGATTTGTCTCAAAAGTCATGCATTGATAGAGCACTTAAGGCATACAACATGCATATTAGAAACTAACTAGATGAATCCGGTTCCTTACGCTTCAGTTATCGGAAGCATTATGTATGCTCAAGTCTCTACACGTCCTAACTTGACTTTTGTTAGCACTATGCTTGGCATATTTCAATCAAAGCCAGGACTTAATCACTTGATGGCTGTCGAAAAGATTTTATGTTATTTGCAGAGCACTAAGTATTGCATTCTCCAAAGAGGAACAATAACCTTAAGATTATATATTTTAGATGATGATCTTGCAGAGTGTGTTGATACTAAAAAGTCAACATCGGAATGTATCTTCACCTTGCAAGAGGAGCCATTTCATGAAAAAAGATTTTAATAAGAGCTTACACCATCATCAAGGATGCAAGCTGAGTTTGTGGCATGATTTAAACTACACGACATGTTGTGTGGCTTAAAAATTTTATCCTGAACTTGAAGGTGGTCGAAAACATTTGTAAACTGCTTAAGTTATTCTATGATTATGAGACGACAATATTCTTTTCAAATAACAACAAGTCAAGTGGTTCTTCCAAACACACTAATATCAAGTATCATGTTGTGAAAGTAGAATTCAATATCATACTATTATAGTTTAGCATATAAGTACTAAGTTGATGTTAGCGGATCCACTTACTAAAGGCTTACCACCTAGTCTCATTTAAGAGAGCATGTTGCTGGAATGAGTTTAGTGGATAACATATGATCTGCTTATGGAAAAGAGGACCATAATTGTAAACCAACTCCTAATAAGAATCAATAATCATCCTAGCGAGATAAACTTGTCTAATATAGGTAATGAAGTTAGAGTAATATCATGCTAGCTACTATCACGCATTATCCTGGTATGCTAATTTATTATGTGAACTTATGTTGATTAACCATTTAATTATGTGAAAAAATGTCAGGTTAATCTCGGCTAATAACGTTCAAATTAATGGTCTCAATTACATTAAGTCCATGTTAAATCTTCCCAACTAGGGTTTTGGTCTTGTTGTTCAACGACACGTTATACAAAAGACATAAATCAACACTTTTGGATTGATTGTATCCAAGAAAACACACTCTTTTGTCCGAGATCTCAGAAACCAATTTCGAGGGGTTGCAAGTGTTTGGAAGACCATCATAGTCAGGAAATCAACACCAATTTCTAATTGTGTCATCTGCTGCAACTCGAAGAACTTCTTCAAATGATGTCGTTTTCTTCTAACATCGGTCAGTTTTTTAATTTTTCACTTAGATTAGGTATTGTTGATGTTAGGTTAAACAACCTAAATTGATGTGTTTAACTATTTAATTTTATTTTATACTAACAAATCAAGGCACTTAAATATTTTTTTTCAAACATAATATATGTTATTGATTATTGCCAACTGATTTGAAGTACACCTCTCCTTAATAGGTTTAACCCGAACCTTCTTATGTAGCTTTTGATTTTATGAGAGAACCCCAACTCAATTAATTATCCATCGAGATTCAGATTTACTAAAACTAGGACACTATAATCCTCTTTAGCACTCATATCATTCTCAGACATGTCATTGGGACACATGTGAATCATGAATTATCACTCGCTTTTCAAGCATTGAGTTTGAGAAGATGAAGGCAATGTAGTTCTCCAGTTTGAGCCTTGGTGAAGAAAACTATTACTTGTAACGCAGAAAGAGTATACTGGATAACAATAACGATTTTTTGACAATGTGAGCGTGTAAAGGAAGCATCAACATCAATATACTTTGTTAGCTCATGCTTCACTGGATCATTTCTGGTTTTGGTGGATCCATTATTATCATAGAGCATAGGTGTGGGAACATCATAACAAACACCAAAGTCAGCAATAGCTAATGTAGCCACACAATTCAGAAGTAGTGGTGGAAAGAGCACAAAGTTCTACTTCTGTGTTGGATTGAGGTGCAAGAGTCTGTTTGTTAGACTTTCAAGCAATGAGAGAAGTACCCGTGAAATATGCAATAACCAGTAATAGAGGGACGATTAGTAGGGTCACTCGCCAAAGTAGAATTCGACAAAGCATTGGGGTGAAATGGGCTAGAAGCGGCATAAAACAAGCATCGAGATGCAGTAACCTTCAAATAGTGTAAGACAAAGCAAATGATCATAGTGAACGAGGTGAGAGCATGGACAACCTAACTTAATATATGAACTACATGAGCAATGTCTGATCTAGTGATAGTGAGATAAATAAGGCTACCCATCAATTGTATATATTGAGTAGGATCCTTAAGAGGAGTGTCACCAGTTGGATGAAGCTGTATGTGAAGTTCCATAGGTATAGCGGTTTTTCGAGTATCAGTAATAGCTGAGCAGCTAACATATCTTGAATATATCATTTTTGAGAAAGATAATACCCAAATGGTGAGGATATGATCTCGATCCCAAAAAATAGCCGAGTGGTCCCAAATCAAACATGAGGAATTGTTCGGTCAGATGTTTCTTTACTTGAGTACCATGCTCTAAATCATCATCAGTGATCAACATGCCATCAACATAAAGTAGTAGCAAGGTACGCCCTTGCGTAGAGCTGTGAATGAACTATGCTGGATCATGATCACTAGGAGAGAATCTAACTTAAACTATCACCTAACTAAAATGTGCAAACCGAGCACGAGGAGATTGTTTGAGGCCATATAGGGCTTTATGAAGATAACATACATATGTTGAAGGTACTCAAGTTCAGAAGGTGGGTGCATGTATACCTCTTCTTGGAGATAACCACTAAGAAAAGCATTTTTGACATCTATTTTAGAAATAATACATAAACAAGTCGCAGCAACTGCAAATAGAGTACAAACAGTGGTCATATGTGCAATTGGAGCAAACATCTCATCATAGTCTCGGCCTTGTGCGTGTTAAAAATAACGAGCAACAAGTCATGCTTTGTAGCACTCTATTGACTCATCATGTTTGGTTTTTATTTTCTACATCCACTAACACATAATGGGAACAACACCACCGGGTAGCAGAATGATATCATAGGTTCAAGTGTGCACTAATGCTGCTACTCTTCTGTTATAACTAATTGCCACTCAGAAATTCCTGCGGCCTCTTGGTAATTCTGAGGCTCAAGTACAACTCCAACAACATAATCATTTAGGTTAGGTGCATGAAGGATATTACGATCATGTAAGTTATACCTTTATGCAAGTGGTGAAGCATTAATTAGAGGTTCTGTAACTTAATCATCACGAGGAGATTATGGTCTAATATGATCTTGAGGTCTTCAGCTATAATGAAATGGGAAAGTGTCTAATGTTGTTGTAGGAGGAGCTATTATTGAAGAAGTAGGTGGCGTAGATGAATGTGGTGGTAAAGGAAGAGTGGAAGCTACTGTGGTGGTAGTGTCCGGAGATGAGACTATAAGGGTCAGGTCAGACAGGTGTGAAAGGTGTAGAAAGGATGGAGACTCGATGCAGGAGGATCATTTACTAGTGGATGAATCAAAATAAGGATGACTCTCACCAAATGTGACATCACGAGAGATATGAATAAGACGAGCATAAGTATCATAATAATAACAACGATAGCCCTTGGCTAGAGACTATAACTAAGAAAAACATGCTCAATAGATTGAGCAGTTAATTTGGTATGCTCACATGGTGTAATAAGATATATCACATGCATCAGAATACTTAAAATGATCATAATGAGAAAGAAATCCAAACAAAGCCTCTCTCTGACTTTTTCCTTTAAGATAGATGATGGTTGGCTATTGATTAGATTGGCAGTATTGGAAATTGCTTCTGCCTGGAAAGGAGGGGACAAAAAAAATTAAAAGACTTCTAGTTGTTTCAAGAATATGAAGATGCGTATGCTCAACAACATTATTCTGCGCATGAGCACTAGGGCAAGAGAGTTGTGGGAGATTCCCCTCTTTAGTAAGAAACTGGCAAAAAGCGTGAGACAAATATCATCCACAAATCAAAATAGAAAATGCTAATAGCAGTAGATAACTAATTTTGAACCATGCGAGCGAAGCTTTATAAAAAAACTAACTGAGATCGTTGTTTCATAACATAGATCCATGTTTAGCGAGTGTAGTCATCAATAAAGAAAACATAGTACTTATGACTACCTTTTTAGGTAAAGGGAGTCGGATCTCATATATCTGTGACTTAGCATCAGTCGCGCGACCCAATCCAACTCTCGACTTCTCTCACTAACTGCCGCCGCTCTTCAGTCTCCACCATCAACCGATTCTCCGGTGTCCCTAGTAGTCGTATACAACGCATGTGCCTTCTCCTTAGCCGGTAATCCCCTTTGTCTGGTTAATTATAGTATTTAGGTAATAATTCTTATTTTTAGGGTTTTTTAGGTTAGACATGGATCTGAATTGAGTTCAGACTGTGAAAGTACTAAATTGTTTAGGTTAGTATAATTCTGAATTCAACTTGACTGGGTGAAGTTATTGATACAGATTTCGTATACCAAAATTTTATGTCCTAATAAAGCATCTCGTTTGATTGTCATATTGACTAGCAATGCCGCGCTCAAGGTGTGAGTTTAACAGTGTCGTAATATCGACGTTAGACACTATAGATATGGAAGTTGTCAATGAATACACTGACGAACAATTGGAAATATTAGAAGAAGAGAATGTAGACGGAGAGAACCTTGCTCGGGAATTATTTTTAGAAGATGACGTTGATGGATACGGTAACCTGGGTGATGATGATGATGATGTTCCTAGATAGAATGATGAAGTAGGAGAGGGATCACGGAGTAGGGTACAAGCAATGGATTATGAATGGGGAAACTATTCGAATGATAGAGATGTTTTTTTAAGTGCAGGCACACCATTATTTTATGACTATGGTTGCTTTAAAAATCAGCCCGATTGGTTAGCCGATCCCGATGAGTATATTTGTTTTGATATGGCACATTCAAAGGGTGAATTATACAAGGGTCAATGCTTTGTCTCAAAAGAAGCGGTTGTACGTGCTGTTAGAGTCTATTCAATTTAGAATCGAGTAGACGGTAGAGTACATAGTTCATAAATTTGAACCTTGTATGTTGAATTTGAAGTGCAGGCTTGATGGTGAGGATAAAGTCAATAGTCAATGGCATTTCAGAGTTGTGAAGAAGAAGAATTCTATTATTTTTGTATGTGTTGTCTACTATGGGCCTCATAATTATGAAGTAGATATCATTTCTGAAGACAACGTTCACCTGAATAAAGATTTCATTGGTTGGGAGATCAAGAATTTCATACAAGAACGTGTAAGGATTTCTCCTTTGCTTGTAAAAAATATGATGTAAAAAAGTATGGATTTGAGGTTTCATACTTGAAAGCATGGAGGGGTAGGCAAAAGGTGCTGGAAATTTTGTTCGATGACTGGGAGAAATCCTTTGACTTGTTACCATCCAACATGGACACCCTTTGCAAGTACAATCTCGATACAGTGGTATATTGGCAGAAGACCGAAGTTGATGGGATTAAGTATGTCGATAGATTATTTTGGTTATTTGGTCCAGCAATAGAAGCTTTTAAATATTGTCGACCAGTTCTTTCAATGGATGGGACACATCTATATTGGAAATACCAGGGTAAATTGCTTATTGATATGAGATTGTATGTAAATAATCATGTGCTTCCACTTGCTTTTGCCCTTATTGAGAGTGAGAAGAACAATAGTTGAGCGTTCATGAATTGTATTCGAGCTGGAGTAATTGACCGAAGTGGGTTATGCGTTGTTTCTTATCGCCATGTCGGCATATTGCATGTCATGACGTTCCCGGCGTGGTCTCTGCCCATGGCATATCACAGGGTTTGTATCAGGCACTTCGCTAGTAATTTTCAGACTTGTGTTCAGAAGGTGGAGATGAAGAGAATGTTGGGCACTATTGCTTTCAAAAACAAAAGCATAAATTTGATTCGAAGCTTAGAGATTTAATGGAACTTCTTAGGGATGATCTGGATACAAGCAGATGGGTTCTTGACACACCCAAGGAGAAGTGGGCTCTAGCATACAATGAATTTGGAATGTGCTGGGGTTCGATGACCACGAACGCAAGTGGGGTATTTAATGGGGTAATTCGGTGTGCTAGGGACTTCCCATAACCGTCTTAGTTCATTACACATTTAAGCAGTCAAACCACTATTCATGACTCGACGAGAATAGTATCCTAACCATGGTAAGAAATTTGCACCAAAAATTGAGGAGAAGATAGTAGAGATGTTGAAGAATGATGCATATCATCATGTCACATTGTATAATAAAGCCAATGGCGAGGCATCTGTGCATACAAGGGGGTAAGACTATGAACATGAAGTACATCTAGAAATCAAACATGATCTTGGGATGAGTGGCATCTATTTCACTATCCTTGCTCACACGTACTTAGAGTGTGTAGAATGCTTAGGGTGTCAAAGTATTACGGGGTGGTCACAGAGTATTCGATGGATGCGTATAGTAACACGTGGGCTCAAGTCTTCCTCCCTATGCCTGATAAGGCATATTGGGAGTTGGGACCTTATCAGACTCATCTTTCAAATCCGTGGTTCAGGAGACCATAGAGCAGAGACATACTGACATCTACGAGGCGTCGTAAGGAAATGGATGGTGTAGGTAGCAGCAGGCGGCAGATTACTACACCTGCAATGAGAAAGCAAAAAATTTATGCTTTATATAAGCAACCCGGGCATAATCGTGTCGGTTGTATGAATCGAATGTAGAATAGTTTTTCCTTTCATTTGAAAATTTTATGTGCAAATTTGGAGAATTTCTTATCAAGTGTGTTTACCCTTATTATTCCAATTTGAGTATTTGTAAGTATTTTTTTAACTTATTTATACTTTTGTGCTTACAATATTTACTGTCTAATAGTTCATCAGGTTCGAACACGCGGTGGTCGTTCTTCACGAGGTCGCGTTGGTGGTCGCCGGGCCCAATTACGCCTAGGTATTAACATGTGTGGTACTTCGGAGTTTAAATATATATGTCACAATTAGTTTATGATTAAATATTACCTCTAGGCTAGAGTATTCCAATTAACGAAGACTAAAATTGGGATGTGTTGGATATTTTACTTAGTTGTAGTCAGAATCGAAAGCTTGCTTAAGAATATTGAGTTGTTTGTTTATCTTACCGCATGCTTAAAAAAATATTAGTATATCACTATTTGATTAGTAGTATTCATGAGTTGTGGAGACTAGAATCGAGAGAGAATACAATACGAAATCAGTTGTAATCGATAATTTGCTGTGTTGGAACACCCAGAAGTGAGACACGTAGTAAATTATCGAATCTTGTCCTATTATTAAAATTGCATGATTTATGTAAACCTGAATAATATGATGATTTTTACATGCAACATAATTGAAGTGAGAAATCCTAAAATACTTATCCATTTTATTCGATTCTTAATTTAACTAAATTAGTGACATTGTATACGTTGTGAGGCAAGATGGCGAATTGAATTAAGCACATTTGATTATCAGGTTAAGGTTAATTCATAAAGAATTAATCATAATCACAGCATATTAATTAATTAAATATCAATTCGTTTCGTAAGTAAAAGCACTGAAAAAAAAGGGAGGAAAGCAATAAACAAGTTTGGAGTGTGATGGGCTCATCCTTTTACAAAGCTTGCAAGTGTGCCACATAAATGGAATGGCTGAGAATCCCAAGAGATAAGTGTCAAAACGACCCTCTCTAATCCTCTCTTACTTCACCCACCGCCCACACACAAACCTTTCACAGCACACCCCACCCCTCCTCTGCTCTCCATGCCCATCACTTCACGCCATGTATATATAAATGGAATTTGTAAAATAGTCTCAAATTAAAGTTTGCGTAGCTGCTTGCTGTGTGATCAAGAGAGAAAGGAGAGGATATGTGTTACTCAACCAGTCTTGATCCTTTTTCTTCTGCTTCTTCCCCATCTTCTCCTCCTCCTCCTCGCAGTTATGATGCTCCGTCAGCTTCTTCGGGCCGGCCGGAAATGGGTGTAACAGCAATCACTAGTGGTGTGATGAGGCAGCAGTGCATATGCTCACCCACAAGCCACCCAGGTTCATTCAGGTGCAGGCAGCATCATGGTGACTACAGATGGGCTGCTGCTGCTAATTAATGGGGCAAACAACGTCAGCTGGCAACTCATGTTATCAATCTACTTTTACTGCATGCTTTGCTATTTGTGTCACATGAATATATATTGCAGTTCCAATCCAGCAATTCTCTCTGCCTTTCACAACCCTTTTCAACATCATAACTAAGGCCGCATGCGCAGGCCACATGCATAGAAGAATCCACTGATTTCAAGCAGCTTGACCTGATCAATGATCGGTCCACAACTGAGAGTTATGGCTCTCTCACCGTACTAAAACTGCCAAGTTTATCTAAGAGTTGTCAACTATTGTCAAACTCTGATCTGTAAGATGTACTTAGAGGTAGAGATAAGTCTGACAGCACCATTCACATGGAGCTAAAACAGACGTACAGGAATAAATAATAATCTCACATAGAAAAGTCGTAAACATCAATCAATCGATCACAAATACTGAATTCAAAGTAGTTTGCACCAAGAAGAAAATATGCAACATAGACGTAAATGACAATTGATTGTGACAGGGAACAATGTCGTAGGATCATCATACAAAATTTATAATACAAAATACCACTGAATACACCATTATGGGTAGCTACATACTTAACATGATCAGCTTTCGGTAACATTTTGCCTATGTGCAATGGACCTGAGGCTTTTGTACATTTCCGAACAGGCGTAGGAAAAATCAGTCAAAGCACGGAATAACTCAGGCAAGTGAGATTTGAGGTTGAACAGAGATTTCTCTCTAACCTGAAGGCATTGCTTCCTGTAAGCATCCTCTTCTTCTTCCAGACGCTTTTTTAACAAATCAAGTGCGACTTTACGCGCAGCCAGGGCACCATCATTGTCCCCATCCGGCCTTTCAGAGTCCCCTTCATCATTTGTGTGTTTCGGCAAATACTTGTTGTACCAGTCTTCAAACATTCTGGTTTTCTTGATGAGTTCCTTTCGGGTGTCCTCACATTTAGACTTGAGTGTCATCTCATCGTTCTGAAGAATCACGATTGTATTGATGACCGCAGCAAAGTTGGATATGGCGCTTCTGGCAATACCGTCTGGAAGACGGTCCAGGTGATCTAGCCAAGCACGGAGAAGGTACATGATTCGGGGATTCGGGATTCTCGGAGGCGAAGAGACTTTCTCTTTGAGGCTGCTCTCGATGTGGATAAGGTTGAGCTTCAGCCAGCTGTTGAGGGACTTAATGTACTCTCTCTGATAATTTACTAACTTCTGAAACTGGTCATGCCACTCTTTGATTACTACCTCAAGCTGGCATGTGCGATCATGGTGGTGTTCACTTGTTTCCTTTGGGGACTGAGAGATGTCCAGAGACCTTAACGCAATAACCAGCCTTGTCTGATTCTCATGATGATCTTTCATTGTGTCCCACATTAAAGCCATTCTGCAATCCAAGACGCAACAGTTAATAATCTTGCATAGGCATTCCCACAATTCCTTTTTTTTTTTTCCTTTTTTGCAAGTTTCATGAAAACTTGATGTATGTGAAACAGTCTCATTGTCATTATAACAATTTTGTTTCAATAACAATCAGTTAAAGATGGTTCCTTCAAAAAAAGTGAACTTACCCGTCAACTAAAGAAACAAGCTTCGGATACAGCTGGTCATCCCGCAGTCTATTAATTTCAGAAACAGTTGAATCCAGGGACTGCATATCAACTATGTATCTTGTATGTAGATGGCTTACAGCCGCTTTAGCTTTTTCCAAAGCTTCAGTGTTTGTACCATGTTTTTTATGTCTGTTGAGAGCAGCAAATTTCTTCTGGTACTCGATTTTCATAAGCTCTCCTGCCTGTCAATATTTTACAATGAAAAACTATCAGCAACAAAGAGATAGCATACATATAAGCTGTGTAAAAATGCATTTCAAGTAAAATGTATATTAATACACAGGGATATGATAAAGGATCCTTGAAAGGAAAACAAAAAAGTCATTACGACCAAGCCAGGTATGAGTTATTGGCACAAAAACTTAACTTTTAACAAGTATTGATTAAAAGTATACAATGGAAAAAGGGAATTAGTTGAATTCAGTCTGAACAAGAATCTTGAGAATTAGATTCAAAAGACAAGAGTAAACAACCAAATTGTTCGCACTAATGCAAAGAATCATAAATCATATTCTTCAAGTTTCAAAGAACGTCATGAATAAAATCCAAAACAACACTTGCTATGTCACAATTAGAGCTGAACACAAATCTAAAGGAAACAAAGTCCTTGTTAAGGCCGCTGAGTGGTCGTGTTTAGAATGAATAGTAATTGGCTGGATATACGAAGTTTGAAGCCTATTCAGGTAAATGGATTATACAGGACACAACTTCTTTTGATATATGCATGTAGTCACCATTTTTGCGTGAAAAAAATTGCGAACTCAACATCAAAATATGCAATACAAGCATGAAAAGATAAAGGATGTTTAATCAATCAAACCTTCACTTCATCATATAGCTTCTTTTCCCATGCTAGCAGCTTGTCTAGTACAGTTGCATGAGTTTCGTGCTCCTCTGAATCAGAATCATCCTTTCCATTATCAGCATTCGGCAGACCTTTAAATGACCTATTCCAAGTGATCACACGCATCACTCTAGCTGAATGATCAATATGTCCTGCACAATAGGAGCTTGTCCATTACTCTCATTCTCACAACTCTATTGACCAGAAGCCTCATATTATTTCATATGTAAGCATTGGAAGTGGACCAAGCATTAAAGATTGTCTTGACAATCAATTCTAGTAGTAACACTCAATCCAACCAAACACTTTTGCAGCATATGTACCAATTAGAACAAATTTAGAAGATAGAGAAATGTGTTTCATGTACCTCTATTGTCAGCAAAATTAGAGTGATAATGCAATCGGGTAGCTTCCAACATCTTGGAAACTTCATGGGCACTTTCAGAAGCCTTGAGAAAATGATCATCCAGATCAATAAATAACTGCAACAAGTTCACACTCCCCAGAGGTTTTGCAGTTCTCCTCCCTTCCATTCCACCAAGTCCTGTGGCTATTTGCTTGGCCTTCTTCACATTCTTAACCACAACAGCACCAGAGGGTGGCTCCACAGGTGGGGTAGGTGCCACTGCCTTCTCAGCCACCATATCATCAATCTTCTTACCACTCTCCTCAACTCTCTTAGGCCTCTCATCATACACCCTTCTAGCCATCTGCTCCTTACTCGCTCTTGCATCCTGCTCCTCCTCCTCAACCTCCGTCAGATGAGGCCCTTGCATGTTATCCATCCCCGAAAAGAAAAAATCCCAAGTCGAATCAGTAGGCTGAGGCGGTGGAGGCACACTTTGGGCCATCACCGTCACCGGCGGAGGCCTTTCCTCCTTCATGACAACAGCCTCCTCCATCATAACATTGCCACGACTGCTCCCACCACCTCCTCCACTACCCCTCTTACTCCTACTCCTGTGCTTCAACCCCACAACACTCTCCTGTTCATAACCATCCATCTCCTCACCGTCCTCCTCAATGATCGCGTCCGCGTGCTTCATCTCCACCTTGGACGGCTTGAACTCCGGCATACTGGCGGCTCTCTGCAACGGCCCCGGCCCGAAATTCGGCAAGGGAGGCGGCGGCGGCACAAAGGTCTCAAACGGCTGCTTGGCAGCAGCGCCGGATCCCAACTGCGCCGGACTGGCAGTGGGATCTACAAACTTCGGGTTCTGCACAACCTCCCCATGCGCGTAATCACTCAAGGCGGCGCCGGTGTTCTTCAGAGACATAGCGTAAGCGGAGTGCGCCGCTGCGAAGGCGTTCCGCGCCGACACGGCATCCTTCATGAAGAGCTTCCGCTCCTTGCAGCGGGTGACAGCCTCCTCGTTCTCAATCTTGGACTGCCCGCACCCCATTTCTAGGGTTTAATCTTGCGCCTATTCACACTGATACGAAACCAACTGCAGCAAATCCCAAATCGGCGATCAGAGAGGGTCAGGATGGATCCGAATCGGCGATCGGCATCCGTTGATTGATTGGAGAGATATTGGTGGTCGACGAGGGTAACGTTAGCTTTTCTGCAGCGATGCTGTCTGGAAAGCAGAGTAAGAAGAAGGAATATTTTTATTTAATTAAATAAATAAATAAATAAAAAGTGGTTACACGACTGCACAGGAAGAAACAAACGTATAAATGTAAATGGCGGTCGAGAGTGTGAGGATGAAGACTGAGATTGTCAGCAACACGACGTCGTATTTATTGTGTCTAGTTGTCATTTTTGGACCAACGCGCACAGAATACGGAATCAGATCTTAAAAAAAAAAAAAAACAACCCTGTCAGATCAATTTTGACACTATCGGTGGCTAGCAAGTCTAAATTTACAATTTCAAAAGTAGAAATATGGTAAAAATGATGCCATTTCAATTGAAATTGAAATAATATTTCTTGACAAATTAGTTAGGAAAAATTGAATATTTAATTTTTCATTATTATATTTATTCAATAGGTGAGATGCACACTTCATTCATAATATATTCTGATAAACATTCTAAGTATGGATTAAATTTCACACTCCTCCTGTCACATGCACTCCCATTTAAATTACATAAACATCAGAAGAGACTTTTAATACCCATATGTTTTTTCACACCCTTCAATTTTTAAAAATTATGGCATCTTCAAATTTTTGTTATTTTCTTCCATCTTCAAATTTGAGAAGAAAATTATGGTACCACCACACCTAAAAATGATATGCTAGAATAGTGTGAGAATTGTATTGTAACGATTCTGACTGAAATTATCCATCTCAATGGGAAGATTGGATGGGAATGAGGGTTGATCCCTAGTCATATTCTTCGTAAAATAAAAAATATTTTAAGTTAATTAGTAAAATTTATTAAAAAGAATACAACTTACATGTTTAAAATTGATTTTCAACTAATGAAGTGCCAACGAAAAAGAGAATCGTGAAAGCACATGTTTAAGTGTCTCAATTGCAATTATAGTTTCTTCGAAGAATAATAAATTGACATAAGCCCAATCTTGGTATCAAGTATCAAGGGTGAGTGAGATAAGGTAATTAATATTAATGTAATATATTTGGTTCAAAGTAAAAAAAAATATTAATAATGATAAAATTTACATTTTTCAAACTCAGATTAACTTCATAATATGTGAAATTATATATATTAACACTAATAATACCCTCATCTCCTAGCGGTTACCAAACATACGTTAAGCTAGCGAATAACAAGTGAGAGAGTGATTGAGACATGGATCTGATTTGGATAATCTACAAATTCTGACAAAGGGTGTTGAAAGTTACTATTTATACAATATATTAGATTTATATTGTTTCTATTATCTTAAACATAATTAATAAGTAAGTGATATAATAAATATGCATGATAATTAGTAGTTCTTATAAATTGTTACAACTTAAAATTCAGATATAGCATAGATAATAAAATTGATAAAAGTACTAACTGTTTTAGCGGCCTTGAGCTCGTCTAACAATCTCAAAATTTTAGGTTCAAGTCATTTAGGTTTAGATACTCTGGAGATGCACATAAATTGACCCACAGTGAATTTGAACATTATTATTAAGATGGAGAAAGTGAACGACACCAAACTATTCAAAAAAAATCAATAAAAGTCACCTTGCAAGGAATTGAACATTAAATCTGACCTAATGAGAGTGGCATGAATAGGAATGGCAACTCAATCGAACCGAACTGTAACCGAATCGTCCCTGCCCCGGTCAATATGAATAATAATCGAGTTGACCACGCCCGTGGTTAAAACCGTAACCGAACAGAAAAAAATTGGACGGATAGGTTAAGGGTATGGTATTTACCATACCCGCCCCCACCCGACCCGAGTTTAGTTAACCACTCATAAATCGATCTGACCGCCCCATAATAGTTATATAACTATTTAAATAAAGTAATACAGTTAATTCTATAATACATATTTTTCTAATAATTATCGAAAGATTTTAAATAAAATGCTAAATTTGTAATCCCAATATAGTATTATGACTCACTGAGTTAGCTTTATTAGGTTGTGCTTATTATAATTTGCTAGGACAATTACTTTCTTGTCTAAGAAAAAAAATTCTAGATAGTAATAAAAAAATCCTCGTCTCAATTTGTGCGGCGTGTTTTCTTTGATTCTGTCATCGGATGAAGCTAATTATCTAAGTGAAACCATAGACAACATCAAAACATTTATGAAGTTATGCAACGAGTTAATTTTATTTTCATTTTGTCACCTGCTGAAGTGCCATATTTGCTATTTTTTTATCATCGAATGAACACTTGATTGAAGCGGCGAAACGTCAAATGTAGTTTTATGTCATCAGTCTTTATTTCTCTTCTCCAAACCATAGACGATACGATTCGCAGAATGCAAGATGTGTACACTGTAAATGTCTTCTTGGAGTAGATTCGATGAATGAGACGTCACATCTACATGCTCATGTGAAATCTTACTTGAAAAAAAAATCAAATTGTAAAACAGTCATTTCTTGATGTGAATAATAAAAATAAAGTAAAATGTCAAGCTTTTGATCAGCAAAGGTTTTAGGAAAAATTAGTTTCAATGATCATAGTTCATGAATATCCTCTTTCGATTGTTGACCATGCTGGGTTTAAGAACTACTCATTTTCTCTTTGGTCTTAAATAAGATGGAATAATGGATCATGTATATATTAAGATGCAGTATGTGTCACTTGTTACTAATATCGCACTACTCCTGATTTTAAGTATAGTGTGACTGTCCTCAATAAGGATTTCTTCAGCAAGTTGGGTATAAGAAGCTTATTATGCTAATAACTCGTTGGCTGATCAAGACGAGCAAATTATTAATAACAATATGTTGTACTAGGATATAAATTAATATAGTTACCTTTTTCAGAGATATAAAACTTAATTTAGGTATTTTCAAATCTTGTTATAAAGAAAAACAAAGCGAGCTAAGGCTCTTCTCCTCATCTGTGGCCAATGACAATGCTTTTGGTTTTTCATATGTGGTGATTGTTGGTTAAATGGTTAATCGTGGTTAAACCGAAATCCGACAGAGATGTGAATGGTTTTAAGTTTTCCATATCCGAGCGGTTATGATGCAGATATGATTTTGATATGTCTCGAGACAGATAGTGTATAGTAATCACTAACCATAGTTATCAGAACCGGATCTGATACCGGTCCGATTTGAAATTAATACCGTGGTGCATACTGAACCGGATAAACCAGTTGATTTTGTACACAATCGGTGAACTGGATCGGCCCGGTTGAACCAATTTAGTATAATTGATGGCTTAATTAAGGTTTAATTACATATTATTAATAGCTAAAAATTTATTTTATTAAAATACTTGAGCTGGGATTCAAATCCAGCCCTTTGGGCTTCTATGCAGAAGCTCTAACCAATAGATCATCAAGATATTTTGTTATTTTTAAGATAACTAGCAGACTAAATTTGATATTTAGTAATAATTACATTTAAATGGACTGACAGTCGAACCGATTTGAACCGCTGATTCAATCAAAAAATCGAGAACCAAAATCCTGATCGGTTCGGCCTCCGGTCTGATTATGATAACTATGTCACTAACCGTCGATCGACCCCATCACCATCCCAAGGCATGAAGCTTAAACCAGACCCAATTTCAAGCCCAAAAAGAGGGCAACTGTGAGCCCCAACAACGTTCTGCACTTGGCCATACCCAAAACTTAATTTCAAACATTTTCTTCATTCTTCGGGCCACCACTTCCGAGGATGTTTCTAGAACCTCTAGACGTCTCTAGCACAACCGTCCATCCATTTATCAATCCAAATCTCAATGTCGAGTAATTACCTTATTATAAATTAACAAAAATAATTAATGGAAAATTAGAAATCACAAAAAAAAAAAAAAACATCCAACATTAAAGTCGCTCGTATTTAACCGTCATAAATCCTCAATTTCTCGCTCCCTCCTTCGCTTCAGAATCTTCTTCCACAGCTTTCTTCTGCCTACGTCATCATCCTCTCAGCGATTTTCATGGTACCATGGCTGCTACTATGCTTCGTTGATGTTGTGTTTTTCTTATGCGGGGTGGCATTGTTAGATGCTTGTGTTGAGATCTGCGACGACTGATAGCAGTTTCGTCAGCTTTGGTATGGTTGTATATAGCCGCTGGTGCTGATGAAAGTTAGTACTTGCTTAGTGTATGTGGAAGCTGCTTTCTTGTTTGACTTATGGGAGGAGAGGTAGGACAAGATTAGTGGATTAGGATTCACAGTTCATCATAGTGTAATACTTTTCTTTCCAAGCAGTTGTTATAAGTTTATCATTAGTTTATTTTCTTTTCTTTGTTGTTGAATGAGTGTTGTTATGGCTTTAAGGTCGATTCTGATTCATGGTCATTGTGCTGCATTGTGATTTTTTTTTCTGATGAAGATGCTCATGTTGTCTGGTTTATGCATAGATTAACTACTTTAAAAGATTTGGGCAACACATTGATCCCTATTTAACTTTTGATCCGTATTTAATTTGTGATAGTTACCTTGAATTAATGTGCCACCTGCAGGTAGTGTTTTTTTTATTAGAAGTGCACTGCTTTGAGTTGGGGTGTTGCTTGGTTTTGTACGTCTTTTAAAATAAATTAGAAGAACCATGAGTGTGGTTGGCTTTGATTTCGGAAATGAGACGTGTGTGGTGGCAGTTGCAAGGCAAAGGGCTATTGATGTAGTGCTCAATGATGAGTCGAAGAGGGAAACTCCAGCAGTTATCTGCTTTGGTGAAAAGCAACGCTTCATTGGGACTGCTGGAGCTGCATCAACAATGAGCAACCCCAAAAACGCAATCTCTCAGATCAAAAGGTTGATTGGTCGCCAGTTTTCTGATCCTGAGTTGCAAAAGGATTTGGCTGGATTTCCGTTTAGTGTCACTGAAGGGCCAGATGGATATCCATTGATTAATGTCCAATTCTTGGGTGAAACAAGATCTTTCACCCCAACACAGTTGCTAGGGATGCTTTTCTCAAATTTGAAAGGCATTGCGGAGAAAAATTTAAATGCTGCAGTTGTCGATTGTTGTATTGGAATCCCTGTCTACTTCACTGATCTTCAAAGGAGGGCTATTGTGGATGCAGCTACTATTGCTGGATTGCACCCGCTTCACTTAATTCATGAAACCACAGCAACTGCCTTAGCTTATGGAATTTACAAGACGGAACTTCCGGAGACTGAGCCACTGAATGTGGCTTTTGTGGACATTGGCCATGCAAGTATGCAGGTTTGTATTGCTGCCTACAAGAAGGGTCAGCTGAAGATCTTGTCTCATGCTTTTGATCGCTCTCTTGGTGGTAGAGATTTCGATGAGGCTCTCTTTCAGCACTTTGCGACCAAATTTAGAGAAG
>NQLW01000092.1:871130-881214 GCA_002312845.1 Kalanchoe fedtschenkoi | reverse complement strand
GTCATTTATTGTGCAACAGGTTGAGGCCCCTAAGAAAAAGGTTAAGAGGACCAATATACCTGTTGTGGAGCTTGTCTATGGTGGGATCCCTTCAAGTGACTTGCAAATGGCTGTGGAAAAGGAATTTGAAATGGCTTTGCAAGATCGTGTTATGGAAGAAACTAAAGACAAAAAGAATGCTGTTGAGGCTTATGTTTATGACATGAGAAACAAGGTCGGTCAGTCAGCAGACAGACTTGGATGTTTATGTCATTGAAGTTCATATTTGCTACAGAACATGCCTTTTTGACTATTTTAGTTTTCTTTCAGCTGTATGACAAATATCAGGAATTTGTCACCGAGTCAGAGAAAGATGTTCTCATTGCGAAGTTGCAAGATGTTGAAGATTGGTTGTATGAAGATGGTGAGGATGAAACTAAAAGTGTTTATGTGGCGAAACTTGAAGAACTCAAGAAGGCAAGTCTCTCCAGGCTTCATGATTTGCTTTTGGTCACTTGTTATTGGTTGTCTCAACTAAAATGTTATGTTTGATTAAATTTCACGATGAACAGCAAGCGGAGCCTATTGAAAACCGGTTCAAGGAATTCTCAGAGAGGGGGACTGTGGTTGATCAGCTGGTATATTGCATCAACAGTTACAGGGAAGCAGCAGAGTCAAACGATCCCAAGTTTGACCACATAGATATGGCTGAAAAGCAGAAGGTAAGGCTCGATGCAAATACTTGTCAGCTAATTGTTTCTAGAAAGTCTCTGGAGACGCTCAACTCTCTAGTGTCACACTCGCTGTAGGTGTTGATGGAGTGTGTTGCGTCTGAGGCGTGGCTGAGGGAGAAGACGCAGCTGCAAGACGCACTTCCTAAGCATGTGACAACTGTCCTTTTGTCTGCTGATGTGAGAACGAAGGCTGAAGCACTTGATAGGTAGGGAGGGAGGGAAGTAGTAGTGCTTCGTAGATATGTTATTCTTGTGAAAAAGATATGATGATAATTTTGATATGGTGTTTGGGTGAACAGATTCTGCAGACCAATAATGACGAAGCCAAAGCCAGCAAAACCGACTACCCCAGAGACTCCCCCAACACAACAGGCGCCAGAGTCACAATCACAATCGCAAACCCCGCCGAAGCAGAGCTCAATAACGAATGAAAACGAGCAAGGGACTCCACCAGCTGCAGAACCAATGGACACAGAAAAGCGAGATTGAGATGAGTCAAATGCAGCCCAACATCTGTCAGGGTTTTGCAACTGCATTTCGAGGAAAAAAATCTGTGTTCTAGCATGCTTATTATTTTTAGCTGTAGAATTGTGCCAATATCATTTGTTACTGCTTATGCCATTTTATGTGGAAGCTAATGAAAAGAGGAGGCTTTCGGATGCTGATGGACGACTGTGACGTATAATGGTGAACCAAAGAGTTCATGTTACGAATACTAAAACGTAAATTTTTATCATCTAACAATGTTATGGCATATGACTCACGGGGTCGGATCAGGTGAAAACCACTTTGGATTTGTAAACTGTGAACCATCCTAGATCGTTGATTCATATTTCATCCAACGGTTATGATTTTTTCTATATTTATTATCTATTTTCTAAAAGAAAATTAAATCCATATTTTATGGGTGGTTGGATTCCCTTCCATAATTGACTCCTTAAAATAATGAATTAAGCGTCTGATTTTTTCTCTTTCCCCTGTTAGATTTGTTGCAAGATTTTTCTCTTTCTTCTATTTTTAAGACTTAATTTCGTTATCATATATTTTTTCTTTCTATTTTAACGTACATCGTCAATATTTTACATGTTGGTGCACCAATTCAATCTTGGTGCACTGGTGCACAATTTAACACCAGTCCATAGTTTGATTTTTGGTGCACAATTCAAATCTTCGATACACAAATTTAATGATAATTTATATATTGCATTAATGATGCACAGTTTGTCCCCCACTAGGAAAATTAATAGATCTAGATGTGCACCATAAACTCAGAAACTGTGCACCAAGCCATGGACTGATGTTAAATTGTGCACCAGTGCACTAAGATTGAATTGGTGCACCAACATGTAAAATATTGACGATGTACGTTAAAATAAAAAGAAAAAATATATGATAACGAAATTAAGTCTTAAAAATAGAAGAAAGAGAAAAATCTTGCAACAAATCTAACAGGGGAAAGAGAAAAAATCAGACGCTTAATTCCTTATTTTAAGGAGTCAATTATGGAAGGGAATCCAACCACCCATAAAATATGGATTTAATTTTCTTTTAGAAAATAGATAATAAATATAGAAAAAATCATAACCGTTGGATGAAATATGGATCAACGATCTAGGATGGTTCACAGTTTACAAATCCAAAGTGGTTTCCATTTGATCCACATTCTATATATATATATATAGTTTTTGTGGTAAAGTTAAATGATGAACGTTATATCCCCACTTCAAAAAAATACATCTTGAAATTAAAATATATACACTATCTGCTAAAGAAGAGGGAATGTATGTCTTCTGTCATTTCCCTTAAAATTTCAAAGTACCTTCTCATTCAAAATGATTTCTTTATGAAATTTTTATAAATACTTATTTCTTTTTTGTGTTGGTGTTTTTACTAGAGAATCCATAATATCAATGAGTTTCTCTTTTAAAAAATGAGATGTCATTTTTTTTTCTTTTTTTTTTGAATCTGAGATACTTTTAACATGAGGCTCGAGCCTAAAAGTAGTTCCACATTATGAGATCATGAAAGAATGAGTGTACACCAATACCAATATCGGAGATAACACAAACTAATAAGCCTCATTTCAACTCATTTTAAAATCCCAAAAGGATCAAAATAAATCAAGGACTATGTTGTTCGTTCTCATAAAAAAAATCATCATACCTTTTATTAGATGCACTCTCACAAATGCATGATCAGAAATTTTAAACTCTAGTTCCTCCTTTTTTTTGGGTCTATGTAAGACTTTTGTCGTCTTTACGGTACTAATAATTTGTCTTTGATCAAATGAATCTTATCTCTAGTGCCCTAAATATATCAGCACCTAGCAGTTTACTCTCTTTCATTTAAATCAGCCACTAGGTAATTTATATTTTATCTTAAATGGTATCTTATGCGGAGTCATCTGAATCTTACAGTGAAAGTTATTTTTGTAAGGAGACTCTATAAAGAGTGTATAATAATTCCAAGTTCTCATAAAACCAATCACTCAAACTGAGACATATCCTTCAACATCTTACTGCTCAAACTACCCCTTTTAATTTGTGGATGAAACTAAATATTATGTTTACCAATATTTTTAAACACATTCGAAGTAGAAATAAACTAAAAATTCAGGGTCAAGAATAATGAACATTGATAACCAATTTAGCCAAAATTCTACTAAGTACACTTATAACTAACATTCAAAATAACAATTAAGCGGCCTCATTTAATTTATTTACCATAATTAGTTGTATTAAAACTCTCACTAAAATGCAGTAGACTAGTAACTAAATTCATAGTGACCCGCTCTTACTTTCTCTTAGATATTTGTATTTGCAGAAACAACTTTATTTGTCTCTTTGTTCAGCTTTCGCATGCTCATAAGTCGAAGAGCTTGAAACGTAGTCCACAATGTCTTATTTATGCCGTTTTGCTTATAAATATCTCTGAGATCATGGTAGATTTTTTTTCTGAACCTTGATCATAACTTAAGATGAAAAACGAGCCCCAATCAGAATCTACTGTCACAAGCCATTAGTTAATGGAGCATATGCCAACTTTCGTGTCAAAAAAGTTCATCATCACCAATAGTGAAGTCCGCATGTTTTCCTGCTCAGTTTTGATCGTCAACGTACCCAACTCAAGGTTACTATCTTGAACTTCTCCAATCCGACTTACGAAGAAAGAAATGACTTGCAAATAGGCTAAAAACTATATACTAACTCTAAATAAAATATGTGATTGTGTAATTTAGCTTCGTATTCTAAAAAAGTTTGTGACCATGTATTTGTCCTAAAATGTGAGTCCATCATTTACTATAAAAGTTACCTGCTCATTTGTGAGTCTAAATTTTCATCAGGAACTCAAAGTGTTCATGTATCCTAAGTAACATCCTGAGAATGTGATGCTTTATAATCCGAATGTGATGATAGTTAGAGTGTAAATCAATCTTATTCAACTGACGATAGTTGATGCATTGGATCAAAGAACATTCTTTATTTTTTATGTTATAGTGCTTGGTAGTTTCTCTTGTTTTAAACATCATAACACGATTCAGTGTGTCTAAGAGTTGTAAATGTCGTTAACCACGCATCATTAAAGTGATTCAAAGAGCATTCAAACATTTCTTGAGCCGCATATCCTTAATTATTGTATAACGGGGTCCATATGCCGACAAAACTAGCAAATTTATTGGCATAGTCCATTATGAACATGCTAGAATCATATTTTAGTCTCTCAAACATAGCGGTTTTAGCTTCTTTAAAACTTTGATTTAGAACCTCTTAAGAAATAAAATCTTACTGATCTTATTTTTTTTTTAAAAAAAAAGAAAAGCATCTACTAACCACAACTTCCTATCACCAAAGAATATGAAGACAAAGTTATACCTAATACAATGTACTCAATAAACTCCACAAGCCTCGCACTTAAATACCGCAATACTTCTCAAAGCCTTTGAGTAGTTTCGATAAATAATTTAGAATTCTTATAAAATCATGTTCCAGAAAACACAGATAAATGAAGATTAAGAAACTTCTAAAGTGACATTCTAATTCATATAAAAGCATAGATACTGTTAAGGTGATTTTTGTACAAGGTTCTAAGCTATTTTTTGAGCATACCTAGTGCATATCCATCGTTGTTATCCAATGACTAGTGTGAATGTGACAAAAACTTATACCGATCATTGAACAATTTTCATCAAATCATTGTAATTCTATGAGAGTGAGTTACACACTCTAACCATTCTCACCTATTTCTTATTCAAATCATTCTCATATCTTATAGAGCTATGAGAGAACTTATTTTACTACATCAATATATGTGACACATACTTGGCTATCATTGCATCACTCACGATCATATTCATTATTACTCCTACTACGAGCTCAAACACGATCCATCACGGTTCAAATGAATAAAAACTTAAAATTAAGATCGAATGAAAAATCAATGAGGCTTTAAAAAAAAGACGCACTGACAAAAACTCTTAAAAGGACAAAGCAGAAAAATATTTATGGCAGTGACGCATTTCACTACCATAATTAAAACTTTGCTAAGTCCTAAAACCGTGTACTGTGGGGAGAACCTGGCTCTGTTACCAACATGTCATGAATCGAAAAATAATGTTGCGATCACCATTTGACTTTTAGTCAAACTAGTCCTGACCAAGGATAAAAGCATTTATAACTGAATAAAATTCAGAATTCTAAATACCAACTAAATTAAATAAAATTCAACATATAAACTATTCTAAATCAACTCAAGATCAAACCCAAATATATCGGAGCGACAACTAATGTGACAATAAAGTAAGTACAAAAAATAATTGCTGACTCTACTGGATAAAAATGATCGAATATTGGCTGATACCGTACTGTAGAGCTCATAAGTATCTACTCAAATACCGCAATCGTTAACTGATTACTTGTAAGAAAATAAGAAAATGAAACAAAAGAGTGAATCAAAATAACTCAGTGAGCAGTAACCCTCACGTACAACTATGAGACAGAGGGTTCATGTTACAAATACTTATTATAAATTTTTATCATTAATAGTAGGGGAAAAACCCAAAAGGGGCCCTGAACTACCGCGTCCTACCCAATTGCGGTCAGAACTACCGCGTTTTCCAAATAAGGTGCAAACCATTAAAAAATTAACGGAAATTAAAACTCCGTTAACAGATATTAAACTCTGATAAATTTTTAATCCAAACGTTAAAAGATAATGCTCGACCAGCCGACAAAGGCGACAGCTGCGGCGGCCGCGGATTTTTCCGTTCAACCAACAAGCAGATGGCTTAATATGCACGGGAGTCGGAGTTGATATCGGGAAGAACGGAATTGGAAATGAAGTCGATGAGAGGACAAAAATTCTTTAGAAGCACTAAGGGTACCACAATGGCTAGAACACAGCCTTACCGTATCAATATATACACTGAATGCTAATTCAGGGAACACGTTCTCTGACTTGGATTTTATTACCAAGTAAAGTTCTTTATTTCAGTTTTAATTTCATTCTAGAAGAACTCACTCTCGCTTATCATATGTTTCATGAATATGGAATTGGTCTTTCAGATCAAGGGTAATAGATAGGAAGCGTTGGAAATTACAAGCAGTCGTCAATATACAAGCACATCATATCCCAACTGACAAGCTCTACTTGACGTAGCAAGGAAGGTTAAGGCCGTATAGAAGGAAGTAAGCCCAGATGACTCCAGAGATTCCTCCAAAGAAAAACCCTCCGGTGAACTTTTCCCAGCCCTCTGCGGTCTGGAGCGGATCTGGGGTCTTCTTCCTCCTGCAACCAACAACCAACAAGCTGGAGCTCGGTAGCGTCCATGGAACGGGAGTCGGAGTTTGTTCAGGCTGTGGATGGTTGTGGTGGTGTTGGTTCAGGCTGTGGAGTTTGGCAGCGGATGGTCGGAGGAGGTGGACTTGGTGGCGGCGGGGGCGGAGACGGAGGAAGGCACGATGAAGAGAGAGAAAACGGATCGGGAGAGAAGCGTGAGGCGGTAGAGGAGGAAGCAGCAGATGAGAAAACGGAGTAATGTATGTGTTAACGGAGGTTAATTCATACTCATAGTGTTAACAAAATTTAACGGTTTGCACCTTATTTGAAAAATGCGATAGTTCTGACCGCAATTGGGTAGGACGCGGTAGTTCAGGGCCCCTTTTGGGTTTTTCCCCTTAATAGTATTATAGCATACAACTCACCATCGTATTTTCTAATTTGGACATCGGAAGCTCAAGTTTTTTACCCTAAAAAAGTTAGATGTGTGAACTGTTAAATTTTACAAACAAATTCAAATCTCTAATCTCAGAACATTGTTCTCTCTAATGATGTAGAATAATTAGAAATTATATTTTGTGTAGAACATGTTCAAAGCAAAAATAGCTAAATTTCAAATCAAAACAATGAGATATTTATGTTCAAATTCAGCAGGAATGTTGGTCCAAAACCAGCTGATAATTTTTAAATCCAATTGAGTCCACTTATCATTTCTCCGATTGAAGTAGAATTTGAAACTTATATGATTAAATTTTTTTTTGTTTAAAATAACTTAGATTCATGAAACACTCCAAACCATTAATAAAACTCAGTTTATGGTAATGCTGAAGTTGATTGGTAAAGATTGTATACTTCCAAATTAGCTGATGGTTGCTACTCCTCAAAACGTTGCTCCTTAATTGTATCTTGTTTTTCACTATCACCAAGTTCCTCAACATTTTTTTCACTGAATTGTAGGTAGAGTGGATGTCCCACCAATTCATGTCCATTCAAAATATTAAAAACAGCCTCAATCCATCCTCCCCTACTACATTAGGCATCCTCTATCGATTCTCAATTTTTAGAAACTTGGTTCAGCAAAATTCAACAGCATGTGAAGAACTACCATCTATCGAAGCTCTCAACTCCAAAACCTACAAGTCAAAACAAATGAATGAAGATGATCAGCTCGGCAGAATTTTATTCCAAGAAGTTAGAACTATCAATCTCTTCATATTCCGCTCGACTGAGGCTACACTACGAGACATGACATCCCTGAACAGCCACTCTACACCACTACATAACCAAAAAACTTAGTCATTCTAGACTAGCATCCTAATCTTATCTTCATCGGCTCATTATCCATTTTAGCTTCCACAGTCATTTCGTCAAACATGTGCACTGCAGGTTCAGAGTTCCTCATCCATAGAGTAATCCAAATTTATAACTTCACTTTCCCTCCTCTCTTTTTCTCTACTTAGCAACAAAACTATGAAATGAGATGATTTTGATATTCGAATCCAATTGCGCCGCATCAACATCTCTGCACCAAATTCCGGAGCTTGACAATTGTGACTTTGTTGCCTGCGTTCTTTTAATTTATTTTTTCATCAAAACCCTAGTGAACCTTTCACTATTTATAGAAATCTCACTTCATATGCAAACGACTTCATTGTGAATTAATTTGGGTTGTTACTAATTTAACTTGGATTGTAGAAATTCAGGCCCATGATAATTAATAAAAGAATCAACTTAATATCCTTCTCATGACCACATAATATAATATAAGTTGATTATATTGTTTAATTCAGTCAATATATATATATATATATATGCATATATATTATTTTATGGTAAACTTAAATTATAAACATTACATAGATACACATGTATGAACCAAACACCAGTTTGATCTGAACTCAAATTTGTATGTCGTATTGCTCGATCTGATTCAAGTAGAAGCACACAATTTAGAAAAATTGCAGCACAAAGTGTGATTGAATAAAACGACTAATAACTTCCAAATATAAATTGCAATTCATATATTTTTAACCTCCATCAATGATTTCAAATATCATATGAACTTTTTATGCATTATTATCTTAATATGATGATCGAAAAAACCTTAATTTAGGGAATAGTTTATTCATTTATTAAATTCAATGAAAAAATATATTTAATATAGTATTTGTTGTAATTACGACATTTCTCATCTTCCTAAAGGAAGAATAGCTCATTCGATATTTGTAATATCAATCAATCAAAATGAAGATTTCACTTCCGAAGTAAAAACATCAATTATAATATGCGATGAAGCTCCAATACAGTATAAATATAGTTTCAAAATATTAGATAAGGCGTAAAGAGATATCTTTAAATTGTCTAATTATAATATGGATGAACCATTTGAGAGAAAAGTAGTGATTTTTTAGACTGTTTTTACACAAGTTTTACCGATAATTCGAAATTTACTAGACACAACATTTTATCCACAGCTATTAACTACTCTTATTTGTAGAACCATTGTAATATAGTTATATTATCGTAAAAAATGTGAGGCTTTAAATGAGAGTTTTTACATTATATCTTTCTTTCAAACCATATTTCGAAAATTAGGAGATGAATAAATTGAGCAATTCAAATGAGAATAAAGCTAATGTTAAGATTCAATATGATCTTCATATTTATTAACGGACAATCTTCTTACATTGATAGTTGTCAATACTTATCAGTTATGCTGCACTATATAAGAACATGCATCATAAGGATCATGTGGATAAATTTTTTTCAAAATAAAGTCATTCTAATTTCTCTCATTGTTCTTTCACAGTAGAGTCATGCTCGTTTGCATTGTTGATCATGTGGATAAAGTAAATAATACATGGTTTCCATACTTATTGGTGAGAATGAATCTATATGGATGTAGATTTGTACGTAAGAATTTCTTTAACATGATCTAATATTTTATTCTACATACTCATATGTTAGCTTTGAAAGCTAATGCTTGAATTATATTATTTGAAAATATTTATAAAATCTTTTTGATTATATGATGAACGTTGTTGAGAGTGACAATCGAGAAATCATTTCATTTAAATAAAAAAAGTATCTTTCGAAGTAACATTGAGAAAAAAATATTTATGCACATGGTTCTGGCATCATTTGACTTAAATCTATAGTCCAAATTCTAAAGATTTTCTACAATCCTCTCTTTCACTGTGATAATTAATAAAAGTCACTGATACTAATTATTATTTTGCAATATCTAGTGTCAAAAATAGTGTGAATTGAAAATTATTACATGTGATTGTGATGTAGAACTGTTTATTCCACCCAAAAAATTATTTGATGAAGTTCTGAGAAATGTGAAACAGTAGAAAATTATAATGAAAAATAATTTTTATTTGGTTATAATTTTCTAATGTTACACTCACATGTTTAACAATAAATGATATATCATATGATACTAATATTCTATCTCAAACTTACAAAATAATAAACTTGTGCATCTGCCTAATTTTTTTTTAATTAGTAGTATATCTTAATCTCTCTTCTCAACTAACCATTTTTAAGATTTTGATATTTACTTTTTTCTAACTCAGTCAACCTGACAAGCA
>NQLW01000092.1:851080-871024 GCA_002312845.1 Kalanchoe fedtschenkoi | reverse complement strand
AAGCACGTTAGAATCACTATTTATAAAGTATCATAACAGTACAAATAAAACAAAACATAAAGTATTTTTATTTAAGTCTAATTAGTTTAACTATTACTTAGACTAACATCAACCTGCAATATGAATTATTAATAATAACATATAAATTAAAATGGAACCCAACAATTATGTGTTCTCAAACTTTCTTATATTTATTTTTTTAATTCAATCCGTGTTAAAAATCTTACTAAACATAATCTATTTAGCTCGCTATTTTAACAATCATCTAAATGTAAAAAATTATCTTTATTATATTAGATATTATTTAATATGTAAAAAAACATAAATTAAGAATATATGTATGTGATATTATGATACACATAAGATTTTTATCATAGGATGATTATTATAATTTGATCAATAAATTAAATATAATAGAAGTAATTAATTTGATGAGAAGCGATAAGAGGATCACTTTTGCTTTTGCAGGTCCCAAATTATATCTGCGTTCCAACATATCCATTGATCAAGGCTACGATGGCAGTATTTAGTTTGTTTTTTTTAACAAATTAAAGTTTCCACCGTTAGTTATATCGTTTCAATTTTATGTATGTGACGTTTTTTTTTTAAAAAAAATGTGAATGAAAAAATATTTTAATATTACAAACATTTAGTTATTATTGTTTCCGCTGTTAATATTGCGAATAAAGCATATGAATACACATTTTCATTGTCTTCAAATAAGAGAATTTACATGAGTTCACTTTCGTAAAACAAGAGCTGACACATATAACATTGAGATGAATAATCTTGAATTTTCTCAACACGACTGAATGTTTCGATTTGTTTGATCATATGTTATATTTGAAAGTCGGTGCACAAGAAATATTGGTATGCTTGTGACTATGCAATGAAATCCAATTAGTATTGACACAATTATTAGAAAATCATATCACTCAAATAAAAATTATCTTTGAAAGTGAAATGGAGGAAAAGTTATCATCTCGCGTATAGTTCTTATTTTCAGTTTCGGTCAACTATATGTTGCATTATTTACAGCCATAAATTAAACATGAAAATTACGTTAGGTGATCGTGATATAGAATTGTTCAACACTACGAAAAATGTAGTATATGAAAAAAAAAATTGATTGGTGAAATAATAAAAAATTAATGTGATAAAAATATAATTAATTTTTTTCTATTTTAATAATAATTATCTAACATATTAAAAAAATAATAACATAACATATTTATATTAATATGTATACACAAACTTGTAAATTAATAAGTCTGTGTGTCTCCGCTGCCATTAATATCTAGCTATTTATATATTATTGTGATAGAATATTAGTTATTATGATATATTAATATTAAATTTAAAAATGAAATAGTAATTATGAAATGATTTGTAATATATTTTATGTGTTCATGTAATTTATACAGCGTTGTTAAAAGCGCTATTATATGTTTTTGAATATTTTTAAAATATAGTCACTAGGGGTGGTGATCAAATAACAAAGAGTCCTATCTATGTTCTTATCCATCAGATCCAGGTGACCGGAGCTGCGATGGAAATCAGAGCAGCGTCAGGGCGATTCAATGAAGAAGAAAGGTTGTGCGCCGCGTTTTGTGTGGAGATAAAAGATGAAATCAAATACTGCGTTGGAGTAAGGCGTGAGAGATCTATGGACTGCGCTACGTTTAGAAGAAGTTAAAGAAGTGATGTCGTTTTGTCCTTCTTCCAAATCAACTTCTTCTTCCTCTGTATAAAAACCATGAGAATGAAAATCAAAAGTCATGATTTTCTCTCTGATCTGGTTCATCAATGGAGCGTGAGTTCTTCGTTTGAGGAAGTTCAAAGTTTCAATTGCGTTGTTTTTACATGGTATCAGAGCCTTGTGGCTGATCTTATACAGTTGGTTGCTTATCTTGTACTGCCATTGAAGTCTATTGTCTGGGTTCGAAGTCCCGTGTGTATTTTCTTTGTGTTTATTGAATTTATTATAAAAAAAAATTTATTTTAAAATTTTAAAATTTGATTAATTAATTATTGTTTATACTAGCAGAATTTTTTTTTTCTGTAATTTAATTTTCGATATAAAACCAAAACCCCTCTCTTCAATTCCTCTCTCTATTTCTGTGCCATTTATATCGAAGCTGAACGACAACGACCAGGCCGCTTCCATCGGTATCTCTTGATCTCCTTCTACCGATCTAACGACGCTCGAATCTCTGTTGTTCCTCTCCCCAAGGTTTAGATCGGTGCATTTCGGTTTTAAAATATCGTTTCCGTAGCTAGATCTGCGAACCACTTGCGTTTTTAGGTTTCGCTAGATTTAGTTTCACTTTATCAGCTCCGCTGCTCTTGTTACTCGCAGATTTACTTTTTCTTTCTTGCTGTCTCCGCCTTGATGTCTGACATACGAAGCTGCTAAATTGTGTATGCTAAGTGTGAATGGTATTGGGATTTTATTTTTCTGTTAACTGCTTTGTGATTTTTTTGTTTGTTTGGAGAATTTATTTGTTTGAGGTGTATGATATGATGTGCAGGCTAGATTAATATGGTGTGTATCAAGTTTGAAATTGATGTGTGGGTGAGGAACTTATCAAGTAGGTTACCTTGTTTCTCTTAATTGCTCAGATTTTGTTATTTGTTATTGTGGTGATGTCAAGGGGTGTTTCTATTTAATTTATTTCCTAGGGAATTGGTGTGGGGCAACATCAAGGAGGTTACTTTGGCGCTTTTAGTTTTTAGTTGGGGTTGTGCCGTTATGGTACTTATATGATTTGAATAGTTTTGAAGGGGTTTTTATTTTGATTGGTAGATCTTGTACCTTTATCATTCCATTTTTAAGTTCTTGACCTGAATTTTAAATTTACAGAGAGGCCACAACCTGTGGGTTTAAACTTGTTTAGATTCACTTGACAAGCTAAAATGAGCGTGGTTGGCTTTGATTTTGGCAATGAGAGCTGCATTGTAGCTGTTGCCAGGCAAAGAGGAATTGACGTGGTTCTTAACGATGAGTCCAAGCGTGAAACACCTGCAATCGTCTGCTTTGGAGATAAGCAGCGTTTCATTGGTACAGCTGGTGCTGCTACAACTATGACGAATCCTAAAAATGCAGTTTCTCAGATCAAGAGGTTGATTGGCCGCCGGTTCTCGGACCCTGAACTGCAGAGGGATCTCCCAGCATTACCATTCAACGTTACTGAAGGGCCGGATGGGTATCCGTTAATCAATGTGCAATACTTAGGCGAGGCTAGGTCATTCACCCCTACTCAGGTTCTAGGAATGCTTTTTTCCAATTTGAAAGAGATTGCAGAGAAGAATCTTAATGCTGCGGTTGTTGACTGTTGTATTGGAATACCAGTATACTTCACTGACCTTCAAAGGAGAGCCGTTATGGATGCAGCTTCTATCGCTGGTTTGCATCCCCTGCACTTAATTCATGAAACCACTGCAACTGCTTTGGCATATGGGATCTACAAAACTGATCTCCCTGAAAATGACCAGTTGAATGTGGCCTTTGTCGATGTTGGGCATGCTAGCATGCAAGTGTGCATTGCAGGATACAAGAAGGGGCAGCTCAAAATTTTGTCTCATGCTTTTGACCGATCACTTGGCGGTAGAGATTTTGATGAGACTCTATTCCAGCATTTCGCTGCTAAGTTCAAAGAGGAGTATAAAATTGATGTGCTTAAAAATGCTAGGGCTTGTCTTCGTCTACGTGCCTCTTGTGAAAAGTTAAAGAAGGTCCTTAGTGCAAATCCTCAGGCACCTTTGAATATTGAGTGTCTTATGGATGACAAGGATGTTAGAGGAATGATTACTCGTGATGAGTTCGAGTCCATTAGTATACCCATTCTTGAACGTGTTAAGGGACCTCTGGAAAAAGCTCTTGCTCAAGCTGGGCTCACTGTTGAGAATGTCCATACTGTTGAGGTAGTAGGCTCGGGATCCCGTGTTCCAGCAGTTATTAAGATAATGGCTGAATTTTTTGGTAAAGAGCCGAGGCGTACAATGAATGCAAGTGAGTGTGTTGCTAAGGGTGCTGCTCTGCAGTGTGCGATACTTAGCCCCACTTTTAAAGTTAGAGACTTCCAGGTAATTATATTTTTATCTGATGATTTTTAATAATTATACTAACCCTACTATAATGTAACCTTTTGTACTGTAGCATTCCGATTTCATTCTTCGTTTCTTTGCTCTCGGTAGTGTTTATGCATTGAAGCGCTCTGAATATGTGCTGACTTGTGTTACTGCTATTGTGAGATTTTTATTCTGAGACTAAGTAACATAGTTTGGTGCTAGATCTGTGCTACCTCTTATATTCAGAAGTCCAAACTGTGTATTGTGTTACACATGGTGTAACTAAATTATCTCAAGTAGTCTTACACAATGATATTGCAATCCTGGTTGTGTTCTCGTGTGATTAATAATGTGCCAATTTGATCTGATTATGTGGCCTGTCTTTTGGTGCTGCTTTATTAGGTGAATGAGAGTTTCCCGTTTTCAATTGCTTTGATGTGGAAAGGCTCTGCTCCAGATGCCCAGAATGGAGAAGCAGAGAATTCTCAAAGTACTGTAGTTTTTCCCAAGGGGAACCCCATACCAAGTGTGAAGGCATTGACATTTTTTAGATCAGGTACATTCAGTGTTGATGTGCAGTATGCTGACACAAGTGAATTGCAAGCACCTGCCAAGATTAGCACGTACACGGTTAGTACTCGAGGGATATATTTAGCATGAACATTTTTGTGTTGTTTCATTTGAAATTTAGTCAGTTGCTTATAATGCTCGATATAAATTGGCAGGTAGGTCCGTTCCAATCTAGCAAAAGTGAGAAGGCAAAGGTGAAGGTGAGAGTTCGTCTGAACTTGCATGGGATTGTGTCCACGGAATCTGCAACTGTAAGTAGTGATGTGCTCTTTGCTTTCATTAGTTATTTAATTCTCATGCAGAAACTCACTCTTAAACATTGTAATAGCTGTTGGAAGAAGAGGAAGCTGAAATCCCTGTGGTTAAAGAACCTGCAAAAATGGAAACTGACGAGGCACCTGCATCTAGCGAAGATGTAAACATGCAAGATGGTTCTGCTGAAAATGGTGCATTAGATAAGCCCGTGCAGATGGATACGGATGCGAAGGTCTGCTTTATACTCTTTGACGCTGTTTTGATTTGTATGTTGAGTACTGCCTGAGGTCTGCTTTATACACTTTGTTTACAGCATGTTCGAGGTGATATCTACATAGTGGTTCTTTTTTATGCTAAATGCCTGATATTCCAATTTTTGCAAAATAATTTCATGTCCATGCTCCTTCATTATCTAGTGTTTATGGATTAGTCATTTTGGTTTGATGGACAGAAAGCTCCTACACATTTTTTTCAATGCCAGTAAGAATGGAGTTGCCATTATATCCGTGTATGGATGACAGTTATGTAGCTTCCTGTGAATATTTATATCTTCTGCTCGATAAGTCTTCTATGCAGCAGGTTGAGGCTCCAAAAAAGAAAGTTAAGAAAACAAATGTCCCCATTGTGGAGCTTGTCTATGGTGGACTTCCATCTGGTGACTTGCAAAAGGCTGTGGAGAAGGAGTTTGAGATGGCACTGCAAGACCGTGTCATGGAAGAGACCAAAGACAAGAAGAATGCTGTGGAGGCTTATGTTTATGATATGAGGAACAAGGTTAACTAACTATCTACTTGCGTAAATATTGGCATTTCACAATCTTTCTCATTATGTTAAATTCCCTGAATCTGTGATTTTCAGCTGTATGACAAGTACCAGGACTTCGTCACCGAGGCAGATAGGGATGCACTTATCTCTAAGCTTCAAGAAGTTGAAGATTGGTTGTATGAAGATGGTGAAGATGAGACAAAAGGTGTATATGTCGCAAAGCTTGAGGAGCTCAAGAAGGTACTTATGATTCTATAATCTATACTTCATTATTTATGATAGTCTCAACTTATAAATTGCTTGTGTGATGCAATCTCATCTGGCTGTTTAACCTGCAGCAAGGAGACCCTATTGAAGAACGATTTAAGGAGTTCTCAGAAAGAGGAACTGTGGTTGAACAGCTGGTTTACTGCATTAATAGCTACAGAGAGGCAGCAGTATCAAATGACCCGAAATTTGATCATATAGATTTGGCTGAAAAGCAGAAGGTTTCTTTTCATCTAAATATCTATGAAATGACACGAGTTTTGAACAAGAGCTTAAGTTCTAACTTGTGTCTGCATCAATACAGGTTTTGAATGAATGTGTTGAGGCTGAAGCATGGTTGAGGGAGAAGAAGCAGCACCAAGATGCTCTCCCAAAATACGCCACCCCAATTCTCCTGTCTGCCGATGTGAGGAAGAAGGCTGAAGCTCTTGACAGGTCCTTATTGTTTGCTCTGTGTTTTAGATTTTTCTTTCTCCTTGAACATGCGAAGAAAGCAATGGGTTACTCGTGTTTATCTTTTTGATAGGTTCTGTCGACCAATCATGACTAAACCGAAACCAGCCAAGCCAGCTACCCCCGGGACCCCGCCCTCTCAAGAAAATGAGTCCCAACCGCCAAGTACAGCAGATGCAAAGGACGAAGCCCCTCCTGCAGGCGGTGAGCCAATGGAAACAGAAAAGGAGGAGTAATCAGAGATGTCCCCCATCTCCCTTTGGTTTTGTATTATGGGATCTGAAGCCTTGCTGGATTTTGAAATGCAAGACAGCTGATTAGACTTTCCATAGAGTTATTTTGGAATCAATTTTGAGCTCACACATTGTACTACTTGCAATGGTTATCAACTGCATTATTATCTTACAATTTCATCTAGACTTTTTTAACAGTTGAATTTTGTTGATCTGGAACCCGACTGTGAGACAGTTTTTTCTATTTTTATTTTAGCTCATATTGTCAAGACAATTTCTTATCAATTCGGCTTATGAATCAATCTCGCTTAGTATTGAGTCATGGAAAATGCAAAAATAAAGCCACCATGATAGCAATGATTCATGGGTGGATCGAGAGCACTCATCTAGATGAGTGTTCTCGTTTGAAAACAACGTCGTTTTATTTTGTTTCATAAAACACTTCACTCTTTTTTAAATTTGATGAACATAACACATCATCTGATAAACATAATAGTTCATTTAATGAATATAACAACTCTATGATTGTGTGTGTGTCGACATACAAAAAAATCAAAGCCGTTTCCTCTCAGCTAAAGTGAATCCAGGTTGGCCAACATCCTGCACAAAAATAATTCTGCAAGTAAATACTACTGCAGCTGCGGTTTCTGAGTTTGACACACGAACTTGTTTGCAATGATATTAGAAATTTCAGTAAGTACTGGACCTCTTTACTTGGAGGTGTGTAACCATTTAACTTTGGCGCACTAAAGAATTCAGGATGACTGACATCAATCTCCTCATGACTGCATATAATAAGAAAGACTTCAATCGATGGTAAACCAGCAAGATTAACAGATTAATTAAGAGTAAGGGCCTTTACAAAAGCTACATGTTAATAACTTCCATCACATTTTAGAACCAGAATGATGGATGGTGTAATTAACAACAAATATCATTTTACAGAGCTGCTTAGAGGTAAATCTTTTTCCTTTTTTTTTTAATTTAGGTAATTTATTAAAGAGGAAGGTCTAAAAGACATTTTGGCAAACAACATGAGATGGTATGCTCAAAGAACATTACAATTTGAATTACATACAAAAAGAAGCCTGTTCAAGCCTGCAAGTTGTCAGGAAGGAAACACTACAACTAAGGGCATCTTTAGCGGAGGTTCATGGGAGAGGTTTATGTCAGAATATGAAGTTTACCTGACATGAAGCTCCGTTGTGGATCATCGTTTATGCTCGTCTGACATGATACCGCTTCACACAGATGATGCGCTCCATGGAAACTATACGGCGTTTCTAACCTGAAAACGCTGTATAAGATATAGAGTTTATACGGCGTTTTCAGGTTAGAAACGCCGTTTATGTTATTGTTGAATGTTTTTTACGGCGTTTTTAAGTTATAAACGCCGTATATGCATTTAAGGTTTTTTAAATAATTTGGGCTGGGCTTAGACGGCGTTTTCATTTAATAAACGCCGTATATAGTTAGATTTAAATGTTTAGATATAATATTATTATTGTTTAAATTTAGGATTTAAATGTACACGTCATATTATTTGAAGTGTACAACATTTATGTGTTACATTTAATACAATATTATTTGTTTGGTGAAAATTTCTAATTTTGTATTTTTTATAAATCTCAAAAAATAATACAAACAAATATTCACAACATAGTAAAAAATTTAATAAATTGGAAGTTAGTTTAAGTATGAAAAAGGATAAAAAATGTAGTATGACAGATGGGTCCCATGCGCAGAGTTGTATGAAGGTTTATGAAAATGAGGTTTATGGAGATACTGATGTGGCATGACACAAATCTCACGTGGCATGACACAAACCTACTTTTAAGGTTTATGGGTTAAAGATGCCCTAAGGAACAGCAACCGAGGCTACGACTCCTAGGGCGCTGCAGTGGCCCGACACAAGCTGACGCGAGTAACGCGGGGGAATGTCCTCAAGGCTAGCTCATGCCACACCCAAAATGCATTGGCAGATCTGCAGGAAGGACGCTGAGATCCTGCTGGCTGCGAGCAGGCACGGGCTGGTCTAGGGCACAGCGAGGCTCAACAGGCGAGGGAGGACCCTGACACGCTCCGGCGCAACAGAGCACAGGTCCTGCACCCGGAGACCAAGACGATGGCCGATCCATGACCGAAACCCAAAAAATGTCGGTCGCAGCAGGTGGTGGTAGCGGGGGCACGGTTCGCCGGAGATCGCTCAAGCCGGGACGGAGCCGAGTCCTACTACCTAAAAATATTTGCTGCAACTCCATGGGGGATGCGACCGACTGACCCGAGATTCAAACTCCCAACTCTGACACCACCGCGCCCAGCCACCAGACTTCGCGTAGCGGCCTCGACCATCACAGTATTGACCTGGCAGAACGGCTCGTGGGGAGGCGGCATCCAGCGAACACAAAATCTGTCTGTTGCTTGAGGAGTCAATGAAGGGCGGAGGATTCGCCAGAGAGCCCGCTCCAAGGCTACAGGGAAACCAACCGCCAAGAGATCGAGCGTCATCAAGCCTCCACGGCTTGAGGCCCCCCGACCAGGCGACAAGGAGGTCCAGCGGTAGATGATGTGCTTGAGAGATAGCCGCACTCTTATGAAGCGATGACTCCAGTTAGGATACCAACAACGGCCGGGCACGCGAGCTCGCCGCGCCGGGAGCTGGTGGAGGTGGCCAAGCTCATTCGGGCTGGGCGGCGACAGTGAGGCGCGACACCCGGGGCTGCGGCTAATAAGCTGGACGGCGCTCGCTGGTGGGTTCAGTCCATGCTTGTCGCGCGAGATGAAACACCTGGGAGAGGGGCTAGCGACGACACTTTAGATGGGGATTCAGGTCTCCAAAGCTAGGGTCACTACTCGGCAGGGCTATTTCCGCGCAGAATCGGCAAGGAACACAACCAACTAGCTCGAGTCCGATGGCCTGGCGGATGGCGTAGGCTGAGGTGGTTAGCGGAGGTGATGGTGGACTGATAGGGACAGTGGCAGGCTGGTGGGCAGTGAATGTGCGAGGAGGAGGGCCTGCCCCCACCCTCCTCCTCCACCTCTGGTGAGATTTTTGAGAGAAGTAGGAGTGTTTGGATTTTTGAGAGAAGATGATTGTTGTCGTTTTTATGTTTGTTTTTTCCTTTTCTTTTGATGGATAATGAATCAATAGTATAGATATTGTAAACATGCAGGTGACTAAAATCCTACATGAAACCAGAGGACTCGCCATTCTACTCATTCTTGCAAAGTAATATATACATATGAAAAATACCGAAAATAAGGATTAGAGTATCATCGATGAACATATCGGCTCATCTGATGAACATACCAGCTCATCTGATGAACACATTACCTGATGAACATAAGAACTCATCAGATAAACATATCAGCTGATCTGATGAATATATTAACTCATCTAATGAACATAATAGTTCATCTGATAAACATAGCAGTTCGTCCGATGAACAATTATCTGATGAATAAGCAGCTCATCTGATGAACATAAGAGCTCATCTGATAAACATAACAGCTCATCCGATGAACATAGTAAATATGAATGCGTGCTTTAATGAAAACGATACAAAACGACGTCGCCTTTGAGTGAGAGCACCCAAGAATTTACAAGTAGTAGAGATGTAACGATTATGTTCAGTTGTTAATAAAAATTCAAACCGATTTTTTTAAATGAGTTTGAAAATTTAATACTTAATCAAAAATTAAATCGAATTAAATCATATTGTTAGATTCGGTTTGACTTATTTTTTTCATCAATTTTATTTATAAATTTATTTACTAATTACGAGATTTTTATATAAAGATTAATAAATTAGTATTAAATTATATTACATATTCAATTAAATTTATATAGAATGCAAAATATAGTGAAATAGTTGGATTTGGTTCAATTTGAATTTATACATATCTAAAATTTATATATTCTGTTAACTACATCTAAAATTTATAGGACCACCAAGATGTTGAGCTAGTGGTTCTGGGTGTGGTCTAACAACCCTAAGGTTCTAGGTTCATACCTTGGTGGCACCGCATTTACGCTTTGAAACACCGGAGGTGAGCGTTGAAGGGGTGTGCGGCCCCCTGACCACCGCAAAAAAAAAATTCTAAAATTTATATATTAAGGATAAAATCCAAAAAGGGTCTGAACTATCACCAATTACCTAATTGCGGTTAGAACTACCACGATTTCTAAAAAGGGTGCGATAAAAAAAAATTGGACTAATTTTCTAAAATAAAATTTACCATTATATTCCTAAGATAATATTATTATAATACTTAGATTTGTGTGCGGAAATTACATCGTTTGATTATCAAAATAAGCTATATCATTTTGCGCACATAAAAAATGACGTCTTTTGATAACCAAATGACATAATTTTCACATACAAATCTAAGTCTTACAATAATATTAGTTTTAGAATGTAATGGTGAATTTTATTTTAAAAAATCAGTCTAATATTTTTTTCATCGCACTCTTTTTGGAAATCATGGTACTTTTGACCGCGGATAAACAGTGGTAGTTCAGGACCCCTTTTGGATTTTTTCCTTATATATCATATATTCAACTAAACGAGCATAAGAATTCAGCTTATTTAATAAATGAGCCAAACACGAGCAAGAAGATACTCGGCTCGTTAAAGCTCGTGAGCAATGAGCTCGCTTAATTCTCATGAGCAGTATTAAAAAAAATCTCATTTACGTTCATAAGCGAATTCTGAGAAATTTCTCAAACATATTCGAGGTTACAAACTATTTTTTATGAATATGTTTAGTTGTGTTGTGTTGAGCTCATATACATATATACTTAGGAGCTCACATGTACATTCATTTTTAGAGATATGGGACAATAGAGGGAAAGATCAACAATAGAGTTATAGTTCTATTCAATTATCCCACATTGCCCAGAACAATATAACCTTTGCACAAGCTTTTTATATATTGAACTATTGAGCCTTATTAATTTAAAGAATTGTAAGTGCATGTGCTTACTTGTGAGGCCTAACATGAATATTATTATATTGCTTATTAAGCAATAATTAGGTTTGAAAGTCTAGCTCAGTTTGTACGAACTGAAGGGTTTTAGACGAGCTAAAGACATGTTAGCTCGATTTGCAAAATTTTAAACGAGCGGAGCTCGAACAAAAATCTTTTGAGCTTGACAAGTTCGAGCCGAGTTCGAGCTAATCTGAAATGCCGATGAGCCGAACTTGAGCAGCCTACTACTCGGCTTGTTTACAGCCCTATATGTTGTGTTTTGAAGATTGAAGAAAGGAGGTCTCACATTTAGCGCAACATGTCGTCTAGGAGCTTATCAAAAGAGAAGCTGAACGATGTCATCTCTTGCTTGTCCAAATGGATGAGGCAGGTGAGGGACTACTTGAACAGTATCAACAACAACAACGGTTGGCCGTCGACCCACCCGTTTCAGTTCGATCGAGAGGCGGTGGAAGATGGAGAGCATGAGAGCGTGGAGACTGGGGATGGTGGGAAGGAATGATTCATCAACAAGTCGAACAACGGTTTGAAACTAAGGTCGGACAAAAGCTTATTATGGTTTTAAACTGGCGCTCGATTTTAGATCCAATCGTATTTGGAGACGGCGGTGGGCCTTATTCCAGTCACGATTTCAAACCAGTTCTTATCAGGTGTACAGAATTAGGTCCGGACCCGAAAATGACCCGGAACCAGATTGAAAAACACTGAACCGGACCGATTGATTCCGATCCGGTCTTCGGTCCATAAATTTTATGAAATTCGGGTTCTGGTCGGATCTGAAAATTGAATTATTCCAGTCTGATCTGGATGAACCAGAATGGTTCAATGCGTTGTCGTTTATGTAAATAAGGGCTAGGGCTGAGGCTAAAGTAGTGTTTCTAAGTCTGATTTAGGAGGGGGAGGGAAGGGAAGGGAAGGGATGAGAAAATTAAAAAGTGGTTGTTCCTGAATTTTTTTAGGAGGGATTTAGAGGGGGAGGGGTGGCTTGGAGTGGCTTAAAACCTCCATTTGTTCTCCTCCCAAATCGGACAGATTTAGAGGAAAATGAATGTAGAAGAGCAAAATGATATTAAAAGATTGTTCATTAACATAAAAAAAATATTATGTAAGTATATTTTAATCAATTTTTTTATTTTATTTTCTTATACCTCTAAATTCTTTCCAAGCTGGGGTTAAGTTGAGGCAATGTTCTAAAAATCTTTCGGCGTTGAAACAATGAGGTGACAACAAAGGAGAAGAATCACATGGCGTTATCGCCTCTCGATCGGTCACAATTTCGACTTTCTTCCGTTCTGAGGTTAGTGTATTGACTTTGGGTATGTGTCAAATGTCGTGTGTTTGATTGCTCGCCTCTCATGGAGTCACGGTCTCCCTGATTTATTCCCTGTGTAGTGAAATAAATCCTCATTCACTTCACAAGTGTTTGTGCTGACCTAATTTTGCGTCTAGTCAGAATTGGAAAACTGAGCCTTCTTCTAGTTTCACACCAGCAAAAGAGAAGACTCACAACTTCACAAGGGTTTGTTTTTAGTTTCACATTATTAAAGTGCTCACCTTGAGGTTCTTACTTGTTGATTTTTTGGGTCTGGACTGTGTGATTGTGGCTGCCCCTTGTGAGTAAAATTGTGATGTTTTTGTATAAGCAAAATTCTTATAATTTTTTGGGGTGTTTATATTGGACTAATATTGTTTTTTTATTTAGTTTTAGAATTAAAATTACTACTCCATCTTGCTATTACGGAATCTTTATCTCAAAACTCTTGCAATGTAAGGTCATTGATAGTTATCATTGCTGCTTTTGTGCACTGTATAGCTATAATTTGACAAAAAAAAGAATATGACGCTTTTGCAGATGTCAAGTTCCAGAAGCAAAAGATCCTTCTCAGAGCAAAAGACTCTTGCAATGTTGTTTCACTTTGTTAGGTGCGGAGTTGTTTTCCAAGTTTCAGCAGTCAGAATGACTTATTTCTGCTTATTTATTCTGTACCTCAGATTAAGTAAAACATTAGATAAAGTAAAACAGGTTAATCTGATGTTTAATCTCCCGTTTGCAACCTCATGAGTGTGTTGTTGGCAGATGTCTGCCGCGCTGACGTAGCTGGGTAATGATGAAGAATTGCGCATTCCCAATGAAGCGTTCGATTTCAACTTTCCCTTTTCTCTCTCAGAGAATTAAACAAACAGGTTGTCTGCGTTTTGTTCTTCATCATCCTTCCCAAGTTTCAGATTTTTCAGTAAGAGGATTCTTTTTCTTTTGGATAGATGATTGTATTGGATTGGAGAAGGGAGTTGTTTGCTTTTCTTATGCTAAATTTGGCTTTGGGGGTTTGTCGAATTTGTGTATTTTTTTTAGGGTTCGCCTGATATCTGATTGTTGGCTAGTTTGACGTAGGAAATGTTTTTGTTATCATCTTCAGTTACATGATTGTGTAAGGTTTGATGTTTGAATTTTGATAAGGGTTTATGATTCTTGAACAGATAATGAAATTGTTCAAATGTTCCGCTCACCGGGTCCAAGAGACGAAATCCAGACTTTTCCAAAGAATCCAAAGGTTACTAGAGGCAGTGGATCAGGGCGGATTCTAGATGAGAGGTTTATCAGGATTTTGAAAATATTCAAGTGGGGTCCTGATGCAGAAAGGGCAATCGAAGTGCTCAAGCTGAAGGTGGATCACAGGTTAGTGCACGAAGTAATGAGGGTGGATGTTGAGGCTAATGTTAAAGTGCAGTTCTTTAAATGGGTTGGAAAGAGGCGGCACTTTGAGCATGATGCTACGACTTATATGGCTCTGATTCGGTGCCTGGATGAAACTAGACAATTGGATGAAATGTTGAGAGCGATTCAGGAAATGGTGAGGAGTAATTGTGTCATTGAGCCCACTGAGCTGTCTGATATTGTTAGGATTTTGGGAAGGGCTAAGATGGTGAATAAAGCAATATCGGTGTTTTATCAGATCAAGAATCGGAAATGCACACCAACTGTAAGCACATACAACTCTATTTTCTTTATGCTAATGCAAGAAGGCCATTATGAGAAGATCCATGAGCTTTACACAGAGATGTGCCAAGAAGGGACTTGCATTCCCGATACTGTTACTTATAGTGTGTTGATATCAGCTTTTGGAAAGTTGGGTCGTGATGATTCAGCTATTAGGCTATTTGAAGAAATGAGGGCTAATGGTTTGCGACCCACTGCTAAGATCTATACGACATTGTTGGGAATTCATTTCAAATCAGAACAGATAGAGCGAGCGCTAGGTTTAGTACAGGAGATGAGAGACCGGAATTGTCCCCCAACCATATATACGTACACCGAGATAATCAAGGGGCTTGGGAAAGCCGGGAGGATTGACGAAGCTTATGATGTGTATCAAAGAATGCTTAAAGAGAGGTGTAAGCCGGATGTTGTACTAATGAACAACCTTATCAACATTTTAGGGAGAGCAGGCCGGTTGCCTGATGCTATAAAGGCTTTTGAAGAAATGGAATCCTTGCGGTGTGTTCCGAATGTGGTGACATATAACACTTTGATTAAAGCGGTCTTTGACAACAAAGCTTCTGCTTCTGAAGCCTTGTCATGGCTGGCGAAGATGAAAGAGAGTGACATTTCCCCAAGTTCTTTCACCTACTCAATACTTATAGACGGTTTCTGCAAGACAAATAGAGTTGAGAAAGCACTGATGCTTCTTGAGGAAATGGATGAGAAAGGATATCCCCCTTGTCCGGCTGCTTATTGCAGTCTTATCAACAGTCTTGGAAAAGCAAAACGGTATGAAGCTGCTAATGAGTTGTTCCAGGAATTAAAAGAGAACTGCGGAAAATCAAGCTCCCGCGTATACGCAGTGATGATAAAGCACTTCGGGAAATGTGGGCGCCTGAATGAAGCAATTGATCTCTTTTATGAGATGAAGAAACTTGGATGCAATCCTGATGTGTATAGTTACAACGCTCTGATGTCAGGTATGGTAAGAGCTGGCATGATAAATGAAGCATATACTTTGCTTCAGGATATGGGGCAAAATGGGTGTGCTCCTGATTTGAACTCTCACAACATCATCCTAAATGGCTTAGTAAAGAGTGGAGGACCACAACAAGCTATGGAAATGTTCACAAAGATGAAGAATTCGGATATTAAGCCAGATGCAGTCTCTTACAACACTCTTCTTGGCTGTCTTAGCCATTCTGGTATGTTTGAAGAAGCAGCACGGTTGATGAAAGAGATGAATTGTAATGGCATTGAGTATGATCTTATTACATATTCATCTATATTAGAGGCAGTGGGTAAAGTTGATGAAGATGGCATGTGAAACACAGGTCAAGCATCCTCAGTCAGGTACATTTAAGAATTACTCCTAGTTCATTCACTCCCTTTTCTTTATAGGTAAGGCTACCATATCCAATTCGCTGTTCGCAAGGCTCATTGATATCAACAGTAGATGAAAATAGTTCGATTATTTTTTTTCCAATTTCTTATCTAATGATACTTCTACCCTCAGCTCATCAGTGTCAATGGCCGCTTTTTTACAGGATTAAGTTTCCAGACAGATCATGGCGCCATCTGCTGATGCAGGGATGTATCATGCTTCGTGTATCATGTAAATTGCAAGTCTGCTGAAACTGCATGGTTTCTAGTTGGCATCATTAATATCATATAAATTATGCAATATGCCAGCACCTGGAGACGCCTGCCTTCGCAAAGACATGTTTGTGTGATTGGGCAGGAGCATTAGGCAACCTCGGCATCCATCTGGTATTCTCATCCACTCTGATAAGCCTGTTGTCTTCAACAGCTGTAAGTCTAAGAATGTTATTTCTTCAGTTAGAAGCCAAATTGAAAAGAATGTTATAAACTAAATCAACAGGGAGTATAGCCACACTGAAAAGCATATTGAAAATTCTTCTACATGCCCATTGAGTTCACCAAAAGTTTTATTATCTCACCAATAAAACCTGCTAAAAATTGAAGAAAGCTGTGAATATGGTACAACAATGGGAAGAACCTAGACGACCGACACATTAACATTTAACAGTACTTTGGAAAACGGGTTTTCAGCTGCTGATGTTATCTGCAGATGCACTGTTGTCTTCATCGCCGCCTTGCCATATCTTAGCAATCTCGACCATTTGCTAGAATTTTCTTTTGCTGCTCTAGATCTCTGTGGCAATCCATCCTCATCTTCTCTAGCTCCACCATTTGTTGCCTTTTGCTCCTTTGAAATTTCTCATATATTTTGCTGAAATTGTGTAAAGAATCCGCCAACAACGTCATGGGAGAGCAGTCATTCTTATTGTTGGGGTTGTTGGCCCTCCCTGGCCTTTTCCTTCTCGGGGGAAGCCCGTCTGAGTCATATGTATCATCCTCTGTAGAATCTGAGTGACCAGGGCTATCTCGCACTTCATCTAATCCGTTAGCACGATTCAGGTAGACTCTTGGGTTTGAAAAGACACATTCTCTAGAGTCCACTCCACAAGAGAGCCCGGGTTGTTTAGGAGAGGGCGACATAAGAACATCCATTTTCTTGAAATAAATCAATTTGCTGGATTGGCCTCCTGAAACCCCAAACTCAGCCTTCTCCTTTTTCTACTTTTTCTTCAGAGTATCCAATCGGTTGCGACATTGAGTGTCGGTCCTCTCAATTTTCGACCCTTTAGACACCTTTTCTGCAACTTTTTTCCACTCCTCAGATCGGAGGCTCTTCCTACCTCGTTGAAGAAACCTATCTCCCCAAGCATCTAATAAAATAAACGTCCCATGCACAGTCCAATCTGCAACTTTCTCAAAACGTTAAGTATTGAATTGAACCAATTACTTTAGCTTCAGCGCTTCCTGGCTACCCAGAAAGTGCAACAACCATGAAAAGACCCTAATCTTGAATAACAATCCAAAACTGAATCCCACTTCCTCACAAACCGTAAAACCGAGCTTCTTCAGTCCAGCTCAGAACATCCAAAATTCAAAACATGTTTACATAATCCAAACCTCCAAAACACTCAAAACCATAACCGACATTCGAAAAAAAAAAAACATCTTTAACACCTTTTTGATCAACCCAATATCAGAGAACAAACAACATCAATGGCTCGACTCTCTTACCTTTTCGCCAGGAAAAAAAAAGGAATCTGAACTTTCAGGAGAAAAAGACGGTGAAATTCGAAATTCCGATGCGAAATCGAGCCTTCTTTTAGTTATCGGCCTGCCTGCCTGAGGATAAATGCTGGTCGACACGAAAAAAGCTTCCCGCTCAAACTCAGGCTCAGTTGCCAAAAATGGGCCGACACCCATCGACTGCCCCTACACTAGCCCACTTTCTTTTAATTATTCATAATTTTTTTTAATCCAATCTCGGTTTCAAATCACATTTAAAGAAGGCCAACCGTTATAATGCGGTTGGATCTGAAATCGAGCAATAGTTTGAAACTGGGGTTGACTTTTGTCCAACCTCAATTTCAAACTCACGGTTCGATTTATTTATGAACAAAATCATTACTCCCCACCACCTCATTCTCCACGCTCGCATTCTCTCCATACTCCACGTTTCACCACCCAAATCTTCGTCCTCCTTTTCCTATTCTTCCTCTCCTCTCCGCCACAACCCGGCCTCCCTCTCCCTCGCGTTTCTTTTGGTGTAGACGGATTGGATGATCTCTTAATTTTTTTGAGAAGAGTTGCAGAAGAAGAAAGATGCATGTTCCCGGGGTGCCGAACTTGAGCTCTGTTGATGATTTCATGACCCTAAACACTCAGCTGCCTTCCCTGATGGACTTTCTGAAAATCAGCACGAAGTTCAAACCCCTTCCATAACCCAGCGTGCCCTGCTTCTCCAGCCAAGCCACTTTCCCCATAGCTCTCCAACCTGACTTCATCACCAGCTCTTTCAGTACAAACAACAACCGTGTTTCGATAATTTTCAACAACCATTACTTTCATACAAATATGCATCACTTGAATACATATATTCATCACTTGCAAATATATATATATATATATATATATATATATATATATATTTATCACTTAGCTTTCATACTAATATTCATCACTTGCATACACATATTCAACATTTGTATATACATATTCATCACTTCCATACACATATTCATCATTTCCATACATATATTCATCACTAGCATAAACATATTCATCACTTGCATCGATATATTCATCTCTTACATACATATATTCATCTCTTGTGTACATATATTCATCTCTTGCATACACATATTCATTACTTGCATACATATATTCATCACTTTCATACATATATTCATCACTTATACACATATATTTATCAAATTCATATATAACTATTTTAATATGTGTAAATTAGAAAATACTTGAACTTATCATTTTTTTATTATTTTAACATTTATAATTCAACTAGTATATTTTATATTTTTTTATATTCCCTAATTTTTTTCTAATTTTTTTGATTAATATATGTGTATTTAATTATAACAGCAAAATGACGTCGTTTTGATAAGAAAAATGACGCCATGATCGAGGGCACCTGCTCCCGATGTACCAGAGAATTTTCCGTGACCTTCAATCAAGTTTCGAATTCATGGTTGGGTTCTATCAGACTGCCATTTAAAATGACGGTTGGCAAAAAGTAAGGCATTTCAGAAATTTTTTTTAGAAGAGAGGCCAGTTGAGAAAGTTATTTTATCAAAAAAGGCAAAAAAAATCTTTTTTTTCCACTATTCGTTAATTAGTAAGGGAAGTGATTAGTCATAGCCTAGATCATCTCCAATCTTCAATGTAAAAGGGTATAAAACGATATAAGAATATCTAAAAGAGAATAAAAGATACAAGAATTTCTACTCTTGGACATCCTTTTCAACATTTTGATATCTATTTTCGCCTAAAACATAAATTTTTTCCCCTCACTTCTCTCACTCTTCTTAATCCTCATCTCCCACGACTACACATGCCTTGCACTTTAAATCTGGCAATTGAATCAGCATTTAGAAAATTATCAGAATTCTCACCAAGGTGGATGCTTTTATTTTTAAATGACGTCATTTTATATCGTCGACACATTAAACAACCCACCAACCCCATATGAACAGTAAATAAAAAATAGAAAAATTAAAAAAATCAGAAAACCTATAATATATTATTTTTATTCATATGATTTCAAATAAAAAATTAATAAATCAATAATTTTTATATTTTATATTTATTATTTATACATTTTTATTTACTAAATGTTAATATTTATTTAATAGCTATGTATTTTTATTCATCACAAAAACAACAGTTTTGGGATAACATGTTCATTGATGAACTAGTATGTTCATTAGATGATTTTTCATCAAATGAACTACTATAATCATC
>NQLW01000092.1:799846-828044 GCA_002312845.1 Kalanchoe fedtschenkoi | reverse complement strand
CGGGCTTCCTTGTCTTTTGAGATTTGATTTTCCAGATTTTGGAACTCTTTGTTCAAGGACGCGATGACCTTCTTCTCTTCTTTTAGCTCATTCGCCACAGCTTCGGCTACCTTGTGAACATCAACCAGTTCCTTTTGCAGATCATCCTTGACATTCTGAGTTGCAACTAATTCCTTCGAAACAACTTGCAGCTCATCCATGGTTTTCTTCAAAAGCTTGTTTACAGAGTCAAGTTCATTAGCTAACAATGTATTGCTTTTTTTAGCTTCCTCCAGGCTCCTGTGAAGCGTCTGCTTGGTTTCAGCAAGCTCAGCCTGAACACTTGCAACCTCAGACTCAAGCTCGCTACACAAATGTCTTGTTTTCTTTAACATTTCCTCCATTTCTGAGACATCTTTTCTTGACGTTTTAAGACTGCTGTGGGTGCTCTCCAATTCGTCTTTTAGATTCTTCACTTGATTCACTTCCACGTGCAGCATTTCATTCAATCGGTCTTTCTCATGTGTCAAATCTGCTATTAGAACTTTGGTGTCACTCACTTCATTCAGGGCTACTTCAAGCTTTTCTCTAAGCTTGGCTAGATCCAGATCCCTTTCCTTCACAAGCTCAGCATCTAACAAAGCCTTCTTCTCAGCATCTGACTTCAGATTATCATATTGTTTTTGCATTTCATTGATCCTCTTGTAGGAGTCATCTCTTTCAACAATCAGAGCGCTTATTTGCGCATTCAAATCATTGATCTTAGAGTCTTTCAACACTAGTTCTTTCTGGGCATTCCGAATCTCTTCTTCCAGTTTGTTGATTTTAAGACTGGATTTCACCAACTCCTCTGTGGATCTTTCGTAAGACGCTTTTAGTTCGTTCAACTCTGACACCTTTTCAGAGAGAGAAGATGCTAGACTATGATTTTGTTCCTCCTTCTCCTTGATCTGCTTTAGTAGCAAGTTTATTTTCTCTTGCAGAGCTTCGCCGAGGGCTACCTTTTCTCTCAGTTGCATTTCAATCCCCCTTTTATCTTCTTTGACACCTGAGAGCAAGGACTGAAGGCTATCTGCTTGAGCTTGAATCTCTTCAAGATCTTTTTTCGCACGATGTAGCTCCTGTCCAAGGCGTGAGATAGTACTGTTAGCTGAGTCTAGCTGGGTTACCAAAGCCAGTTGTTCGTCCTTGGCTTTTTTAATTTGTTTGGAGTAGTCTTCCTGTTCACCTAGTATCTTTGATTCATAGTTCTTCTGCATTGATTTGAAGGCACTTTCCTGGTTGCTTAAAGTCCGTGTCAACTGTACATGAACCCATAGAATTTTATACACAAAACCATAATCAGAGTATGATCTCGAGGATTGAAATGCAAACAACATGGCTATCATTATCAGGAATCAACACTAGCACATTTTCGCCCAGTAGGGCTTCACTTTTATATGATAAAACATACATGACAAAATGATAAAGTGACCAACAAACAAGAATAAAAGGGGTCAGGATCTTACAGCTTCTATTTTAGCTTCTGAAGCTTCCTGCTCCTGTCGAACCATAGCATATAGTGCACCAAGCACGCCTGATCCAATTATCCCAATACCATTCAGAAAAGACAAAATGGAAGGAGCTGAAAGCGCGTCACTTTGAGCTACTTCCTGTTATCCAGATAATTGATTCATGTTAGGAAATTATTATAGCATTGGCAGTTCAAAGCAAAGAATTGATCAAGACAGTCCTCCTAGGATTTTCATCAGATAGGGAAAAGATCTACACCTCCTCAACCTTTTTTTCCTCTGAAATTGTGGTATTGCGTTGCTCATCTGTGAATCGAATGTGGTGTTGAGTTAGACTAAAACGTAAACACTGCCATTAAAACAATAACAAAACTACAATATCGTTTAAGAAATGAATAAAGCAGTATGATCACTCTGACTGAAAGATGCAAGAGATTGGTAAAGAGAGCTATCCGACAAGGTAAATATGCAAATTCTAACTAGATTACTAGAGGGACTCTGAAACGGTAAATCGACCAGCAAATCAGAAATGACCATATATAGAGCTAACAAGTACCATTAACAGAACCCATAAACTTTAAGCACATCCAAATATGAAGGCTACTGCTACTAAACTGATGAATTTCACGTTCAACGACAAAAGCCTATTGGCAATAGGGAAGATCATTCCATCTCAGGTCAAATGGCAGCTTGAAATCCAAATCTTATAAATTTTTTCAACCAAAATGGAATACCTGATGTCCACGCCAACACTCCTAAACTTGGATACAATCAATATTAGAAGCAAAGACACACCACCTACAACCAACTCCCACACGCCTGATATTAACAAAACTATTGATACTGCACGTGCATAGCATTGAGTAGTTGAGTTGGCTGAGGCTCTAGTCTAAGTGACCCAGGAAGCCATTACCCAGGAACCGACTCCGGACCAGCACGACGAACTAGTTAATAGTCACCCTGGAGTTTCTCTGACCCCCAAGGGAGTGGGTTCTCGGGATCCAAAACAGACAATCTGTAAGAAGAATCCATGCGAACCAACAAAATAATACCAAAAAGCATATTGTGATAGATTTTCGTATCAGTCAGCCACATCTTTCGACAGAATATAGAACTTAACTATAAGCTTAAAACTTAGTTTTAGTGACAAAAACATTTGCAAATATCAACGGAAAAAATATAGTCGTGCCCTGACTTTCAAGCACTATATAGCTTAAATAGTTTCATTTGAAACAGCTGTAAAAAAAGCTTTTAAAAGGGAATCAAGGCATGTGGTAGCTTAGCTGTTAGTCCGAGCACCTCACGCAAACCTTGTTTGAAGTCATCCACACATTATTTCCTGGTTACCTAAAACTTGATTTAAAAAAAAAAAAATATTATATAAATATTAAATTTATTGAACGCACATACCTGACCCAACCACCAGGGATTTCTAACTCTGGCCATGGAGATTTTCAAAAATCACTCTCTTACCTTCTTCACAACCGAACTACACCCCTGATGACTGGATACTAATAACTCTCTCAATAAAATACTTGATATAAGAAATAATAAATATGTGACTCATTATCTGATAGAGATCTTGCTAACTTTATTGTGAATTGTACAAAATTCTAAAATCAAATTAAAACAATTGTATAAAAATTGCTTAAAAGTGAAATACAAAGAATGTTAAGAAATTAAAAAAAACTGAAAAAAGGAAAAAAAATTCAGAAAAATTCACATAATATGTAGTAAGAAAATTGCATAAAAGTGTTACATTTAAAACTCAATCCGCCTATAGGTTCTCCAAATCACTTGCATACAGAGAATGTCACAATAAACTACTTTTTTCTTTTTTATTAAAAAAATAGGAACTAAACAACATAATGTCTTAATTTTTTTTTTTACCTGACTTGCAGTTCTCAATAAAAAATACAAACCATTCAATTTACCAACAAAATCAAAATTGACCAAGGAAACCATAGATTATTCGGTGTAGTAATGCAGTATTTTTCAAAGTTATTTGGTTTAATATGATGCAGTGGCATAAGTTTAAAAACCTGGATTTATGTTGCATCATCTGACAATATAATCATCATGAGTTGGTAGAAGTAGACAACATAACTTATAGTTTGAAAATCAAAGCACTAACTAGTCAAGAGTTAGTGAGCACTCAAGAGTAAGCATATACCTCTACCTGGTAATCAGATGATGAATCTTTTTTTATTGTATTCTTAAGAGGAAGCATATACTCTAGGAAGTACACAATCAGAAAATGAACCCTTTTTTTATTTTCTTTTAGTTCACATACCCAATCAGAAAATGAATTTAAGAGGAAGCATCAATTACAGATTAACACGGCAGCATATACTGTCTAGGTAGTAGTATACATCTGAATGATCCTGGAAATGGCTCAAGGTTTCATGCCTTCTCCCATAAGTATTCTCAGCTCGATTTCGAGTAAGCATAAGGCTCTATGAAAGCTAATAATCAAAGTATAAGTTCAGAGAAGTTAATAGGAGAAAACACAAATTACATCAAAGTCATAAGTGCATCTAACATGGAAGGAGTTCAAAATAACAATATCGATGTGAGTACACACAATTTTTTAATGCAACATATAACCTTTGTATGGATGAAACAAATTAACAAAATTCAACTCCACCATAGGATGACACATTCGCATCGAATATGATTGAAGCAGCCCGCAAATTACTTAAGTTAACATCAAACTATAAAATTTAGAGACTGTGATATGGTAGAATCACACAAATTCAAGATCAAATTTACACTGAATCTACAGGTGGCGAAATTCGTCAACATCTTAATTAAGATGTGCTAACCATTTTCTCTGGCAAGCTTTAGGCAAAGAAAAAGTAAGCAATAGGAGTTACCAAAATAGAAATAACCTTGCACAGTAAGCATCACATCATCAAAGCCAATAACAAGCCCTAGAAACTTCCATAGCCAGATTGCTAGCAAATTGATAGCTCTTACTTTGATCAAGATGAGTACGAATAAATTGATTTACTTCGCAGTGATTGTGTTCTTGACTAGCATAGTCAACAAAAAACTAGTTCTCAACAATTCTTCCGCTAATAATACCACACTGACCATCAGGTCGAACAAATTTATGTTTTTATGATGTGAACTGGATGCTTGTCGACACTGGACATCAGGTCAAATTCTAAAGACCATGGTCCGTGAAGGGTTTTAACTGGTAGGAGGGCTTGAATAGGATATCCCGCAATGTTGCGGCGTGCATTAGAGTATACACCTAAGAATTAAAAGAACAAGTAAACAACCATGTCCATTGAAAATCATAAATCTCATGATAGGGGATCCTCCTTCTAGTTCACACTGAGAGCTTCCCATCAATAAACTAACACCTAAAAAACCCACACACTAACTTCACTCACGAACCAGGATAAACTATCAACTCGCACTTCCTCACAAACAAAGACCACAAAACCCAGCCATTCAGAAACCTCACTCACCTGCAGCCATCAAACTGCCCACGGCCCTCGCCGGCAGCTGCAGAAGCGGAAGCACAACCACCACACCCACAAAGAGAAAAGCTCTTCTTCTACCAACAACACCGTCTTCATCACCAGACCCGTCCTGCCGCAGCGACGCCACCGCAACCCCACTGCGTTTAGAACGACTTCTTACGGTACGACCTTTCCGAAAAGAGGTGCAGTGAGTGAGTAGAAGGGAGTGCTGGGAGCAAGCGGAATGCAATTGGAGGAAGCCGGAGGCTCCTCCCATCGAAGAAGGTGTCTGGGTTTCTTAGTGAGGACGATACAAAGCAGAGGCGCACAACCCTTGTCTCCTTATCCATCCTCCACGGCACGTCGGCTCTGATCAATTTGGATTTCCGATAACGAAATCAATAGTGGACGCCAAATTACAATAATACCCACAAAAAGGCAAATTTCACTTTGACATGGTCATTTCAATCGTGACATTTTGGTTAGGCCCCCCAAGTGAGTTGATGTATCCGAAAATTGTTCGCGAATGAAATCGGTTAGTACTCGATCAAATTTTTTTTCTTAATAAATGAGTCGATCATGAACAACAACTATCTTATTTAATAAACGAGCCGAACATGAGCAAGAGGGTGTTCGGCTCGTTTATGTTCGTGAACAAGCTCGATAAGAAGCTTGATAACAAGCTCGATAAGAAGCTTGATAACTTTAATAAAAAAATCGAGGACTTACCGACTTAACTTAGAATGTAACTCAAATTCAAACATGTTAATCTATTGTAACAAGAGTTAAGAATTCTAACTTAGTAAAAATGGCTACAATAATTAACATAAATTTCATCTAATGTAAATGAAATGGATATAATTTTTTTCTATAATTTGAGCCAAACATGAATAATGAGGTACACGACTCGTTTATGGTCTCGTTTAAAAGCTCTATTTAAATTCGTTTACAACTAGTTTAGACTCAACTACGAGCCTGCTTATAAATTTGCAAAGTTACTAGTCAATAAAGTAGGATTTTTTCACGAGTAACTCATTTAAAACTCGTTCAATCTCGTTTAAACACTCGTTTATCATATATTTTAAATTTTATATTATACCAATCAAAATGCTCGAGCTCGGCTCGAACTCGTTAAAATTAAACGAGCCAAGCTTGAACATATATTTTAAAAGCTCGTTAATACTCGACTCGAACTCGAACTCGTGAAATTTTAAATGAAAGAACATGAACCTTTTACTACTCGGCTCGACTCGGCTTGTTTGCAACCCTAATTTTGATCACAGCAAACATCAAAAATGGTATATAATTATTAATATTAATATAATATGTTTAGTAACATAACTAAACAAATTTAACCTGATGCTAATAATACACCTAAACCTACTAGAATCTTTTTGCTTATCCTTTTCCGGACAAATGTTTTCTGAATGGTTTTCTTAGAAAAAGAGTTTATCAAAGTTATTTATTTTCGGTGAACGGTCATTTGAAACGGTAATTTGGTTGAGGCCGACCACTATTTCAATTTGGATTTGGACTTAATTTGGATAGTCTACTGATGATGTAGACCTAAGTTCAAACAGCGGTTAGAAAATGTTAGTATGTTATGGGTTATGCCACGCGCAGAAACCTATAGAAAGCCGAGCCACAAACTCCTGCATTCAGGCCAACTCAAACTTAACGGGTTACACCACCCACACAAGATAACAACCTCGACGCCAATTCAGGCCCTCGGCGCTACCGGCTTGTCAAGGACATATATGATGACACCAATGAGGTCAACGACACCATATATATAAGCCTCTGTTTCTTGGCTTCTGAGGAGCTAGTGAGCGTGAACGAAGCTCTTGTCGATGCACCCAGGAGGAACCCAACGGAAGACAAAATGAAATCGATCATTGACAGCACAACGTGGTAGTTTGTGTTACTTCTAGCCGGCCACCGTGCATTGGGATCAAGTTGGTGTGTTCAAGATGAAAAAGAACCCTTCCGATGCTAAAAAAAAAGGTGGACTTTGAAGAAGTCTTCACTCCCGTAGCAAGGATGGAGACGATACGTCTCGTATTCACACTCGCCGCACACGGAAAATGGTAACTACACCACATGCACGTGAAGTAAGCATTCTTGCATGGGGATCTTGTAGAAGAGGTCTACGCCCAGCAACCACCGGGTTTTAATGATGACGCTAACAAGCACAAAGTTCTCAGGCTCTATAAGGCACTATATGGGCTACGATAAGCGTCATGAGTATAGAACTCGAAGCTGGATGCCTCCCTAACCTCACTATAATTTACGAAAAGTCCGATCGAGCATGCTATATATCGAAAAGGTGATGCTCATTCCTTCTTGCTAGTAAGGGTTTATGTTGACAATTTTATCATTACAGGGACAAGTATTCAAAACATTATTGAGTTCAAGACACAAATGCGACAAATGTTTAAGATGAGCGACCTTGGTCTCCTTGGTTATTACTTGGGGATCGAGGTGTGTTAAAATGATGGCGAAATCATGATGTGTGCCAGGGAGCACAGACAACGAAGATTTTGGAGCACACTGGCATTGGAGTATGCAATCCAAGTCACACACCGATGGAGAGTCGACTTCGCTTGAGCAAACAAGATGGAAGCGCAGTTGTGGATGCAAAAAAGTACCGCATTGTGATTTGTAGTCTTCGCTATCTAGTCAACACACAGCGAACAACTCTCACACGGTGGGCATCGCCAGCCGGTTCATAGAAGCACCAAGCACGCAACACTGGGCTTTGATTAAACAGATACTCAGAGATGTACAGGGTACGCTAAACTACAGGTGTTTTCATAAGTCGGGAGAAGGAGAAGCTACAGCGACCTCACTGGTGAGGCTGACGATCATAAAAGCACCTTTTGAATAACATTTTTATCGGGGGTAGCATTGTGACATGGACCTCATAAAAGATTGGTGCTCTATCTTCCTGTGAGGCAGAGTATGTTGCGGCGGCAACCGCGGCGTGCCAAGGTGTTTGGCTCAGTCTTCTCACGGGCGATCTTGTCGGACACAAAGAAGTGAAGTTCAAACTATTGGTGGATAATATGTCAGCCATTACTCTTTGTAAGAACCGGGTGTATCATGAGAGGAGCAAGCACATTAACACCAAATACCATTACATCCGAGAGTGCATTGAAGGCGGGAAGATGGATGTCGATCATGTTAGCACGGATGATCAGTTAGCTGACATATTAATGAAGGCATTAGCGCGGAACAAATTTATTGAGATGCGTCAAAAACTCGGCATCAAGAAAATTGATGCAGTGAAGCGAGCTAAAGGGGGTGATTTGTTGATTAATCTCGCTAAATTTGCATGTCATTAGTGTAGTGTTTTTTTGAGGTAAATGTAGCCATAATGGTTGGCATAAATATAGGCATAATTGGTGGTCCGTACATCACGAATGAGACAGTAGGGAATTTAACTTGATGGATGATATTGTGTCTAAAAGAAGTATGATACTCTTATATAAATAAGAGAACAGAAAAACAAGAATATAGTTCTTTCATTTGCACTTAAGTACCCTTGTTTTTCGTTTCTGTACGTGTCTACAACAACAAAACTTGCTTGTCGTTGGTTGCTAAAATGGAGGAGGTTGTGGTGCCTTTACTAATGGATATGCGGGTCTGCCTTTCAAATGCCAGTAAGTTGTTTAGTGAAATGTCGAAGGTTATTTTTCCTCATGGTGTTGTTTCTGTTTGAGTAGGTTGATGGAGCAAAGTATGCGTCTGAAGCAAAAACTGTTCAGAGAGCAAATATAGAACTTTTCAGACACTAAGGTTGTGAATAGAGGGCACTCCAAGAAGGAAGCATATGGTGTATCTTGGAGGCGCAGTGCTTGCTAGAATTATGAAGGTAAGCTTTGTCATACTATAAATTATTCTGCAGTGAATGCATTAACTAACTTGACCTCTCACAAATACGATCACTGATTATGTGGTCGGACATGTAGGACATTCCAGAGTTTTGGACCAGTAGACAAGATTATTTGAAGAGAGAATTGGTTGTCTAACTTAGTCTGGTCAAGCATAAATTCTGTTTTGAACAATGTGCAACTCGCTCAAAGTGAGAACTATTTTGTTGAATTACTTTCACGAAAGAATTCATTATAGAACTCAGAAGTGGAGAAACCTTTCACATCGATCTACACATTTTTTTTCTAATGTCTCTTTCAGTTGTGTGATCACTCAAGCTCTATTATATGTGCACGATAAAAGTATTTCCAGCTCCAAGTGGTCGTCCAATGTGGCTTTGAAAGCTGGTTGTTGTCTAAGGCATGTATGTTGAAAACTCCAATCATGACTGATTTGTTCCTGGATTTGTGCATTGTATACTGTGTCGATATGACTAGAAAGGTAAGTTCGTGGCATTGTGTATTGTTTAGTGCGAGATTTTCATCTTTTTTTTCTTTTTTGATCTTGTGTTTTACTATATATGTTTTTACTTTGCAGGCTCTACAGGAGACTTGAGATTATGAGATCAATGTAAGTTTGATCTGGTTGCATCTAGTTCATTGTAGACTTTCCGCACTTCATATTTATCATCATTTTTGTATGGATTCGGTAAGTGGCAGGTTTGAGTTTTGAGTTGGATTGCATGGTAGGTTTATAATCTCCCTTATTGTGAATGTGCAGCTTCTTCACTAATATTAGAGATGGAAAATTTGCTAGTGACTCTAATTCAAATATTATTTGCCCTACTTATATCGGTTTAACTTGCATTTGGATTTATTCCTTGGTCGCTCCATGCATCACAATGCGTAGGACTACACAGAATTCTAGTTTAAACTGAAAAACAATTCAGGTATTTGTGCGAAGATTTTACTATATTGTTGGTGTATGTTTTCTTCGGTGTTTCTCCTGACATGAATTTGAGTTCTTTAGAGAAAGATATTTGGAGAAAAAATAATTATTCTATTAATTCTGAATGTTGTCTTTGGTTTGGGGAAACGGATAGTACTTTGTTTTTTTCGCCTTTTCTGCCTTGTTTTTCTTTAGTTACAATTACACCTCAAACACAACAATCCTAATGCAACAATGACTTTTTTGCATTGGATATGCTCTCAAAGGGAAGTTTAATTTGAATTGAACAAGAGATCGTAAGATGAAAATAAGAGCTGATAAAAGGTGAAAACAACAACCCATGTTGCATGCTTTTTGAACTCCAACTCAAGTCTCTTATCATATTATTTGATCTTTTTTTTTATGCTGATCACCTGTGAAACTTTGATCACTTGCTGGTTTTTTTAGACTTGTATGATACTTTTAAGACTTTATTGTCTTGGATGCTTTTTGAAAGGCTTTTTTTATGCCTCTTTGAAATAGTTAAAGATTTGGATGTTATTGTAAAGCATTGTATGTCTTAGATGATTTATGAATGGATAAATAAGGCCTATGAGTCTATTTAGTGTATGATGTTTTGAATTTGTTTGGGAAATTTTTATATGTTGCAATCTAAAATGCAAGATTGGAATGGATATTGAAAAATTCTAAATATACAACATTTCATAACTAGTCATACAATAAATAGGTGTCGTTGTAATTAATGACCGTTGCGATGATTGCAAATCCAACAATCCAAAAACCATCACATATTTGTTGCCTTAATCGATTGGTGATAGTTTTTTGGCCTAAAAAAGGTGTAATTTTGACCATTTATTTTTGACAATCATTAATTTCAGTGATTAGTTGCAGTCAAATGATTTCAAGAAGTCTAGGATAAATCTATAAGAGCAAATAAGTCTGAGTTAAATCAAGAGAAGCGGACTTAGTCAGCTCCATCCGATTTTATCGTGGTGCAAATCAAGTTGAACTCCTGAAGATGTCTTTGAATTTTCTCTCCCAACATTCCTCAAAACTTAGGGAGTTGGTGAATAACACCACCATTTATTTTTGTCTCTATCGATTCATTTGGTTGAATTCACATGGGATGATCATTGTGAACATAGGTGCAGTTAACTCTCGCATCATCCTCCATACCCGTTGTTTTTCTGCTACTCAATCCTCTACTCTCCTATGACGAATGGTGCGAACCGTGGGAACGGTTCATCCCGAAAAATGAGAATTCATGGACTCAGTAAAACTGGTCATAAGATTAGTGGAATCGAATAAACTTGTGGCAGATATGACAAAACTCAAACAAAGAATGTGTGCTCAGTTTATGAGATCCTATGCGCAGTAGACAATAAATAAAAATACTAATTTGAGTAGCCAGTGCAAAGTTTACTAAGCTACAAGCACGGTTGCTCACTGAACATAAAAAAAATAAAAAAAGAAAAAAGAAAAAATTGACATGTTGCTAATCACATAGTTACTTCGATCTCTGACAGTGACACCAATTTGATAAGACCGTTATTGGATTGTGTTATGAAAATAAAATTTATAAACCAGCTCACTATCTATTAGTACGAACAAGGTCGATCCATGAGGATAAAAAATCTACAACGTTAGTAACTTGACAAAAGAAAACTAAAAAGACACAACTTAAAGGGGGTTTGTATAGTGAATTAATTGGATTTAGATCTACAACTGTAGAAAAGAACGACATCATTAAAAAAATATGTAACTCAGGTGACTAACTTGTGACTGTGTTGATCATTTATACTAAATATGAAAATTTTGTAATGAATTGAATCAGGTAGATATATGCACCGATACACTCAAACACAGTAAGAAGTCGTAAACAATTACTCCGACTCTACAATCACCATACTTTTATGCTAATGATATGAATTATATATATCTTTGCCACAATTTAGGTGGTCACCGTAGATGAAAGATATACGTAGTTGCTCTACTATGGTATGAAGTTCAATCTAGGTTATTTATACCATATAAACCTAGAGTATATTTACCTATAAACATGCATGATACATGCTTATTTGGTATTCATTTAGTTAGTATACGCCTAAAGCCTTGCTACTAAATCAATGGTAAGAAATCAAAAAACAGAGAAAGTCATTCATTAAAGTTATCATTCAATAAAATAATCATTCAATTGAAGCACAATAGACATAGCATCATAACAAGAACTTATTAAGAACAAATATCTCACAACATACACTATAAGTTTTGCTATGAACTACACAAGAAAAATAGTCACTAAAGGCAATAAGAAAGAACTTAATCAATTAAGAAAGTGTCAGTCTTTCGAACTGACTCTGCTCTGACCAAGAACGCATGAGCCAATACCAATTAAAATGAGTAGCATATAAAGTAATATACACTAGAGTTTACGTTAGCTAATTAACCTAGATTGAATTCCCTACAACGGTAGCTCAACTACTTATGTCGAGTTATTGCTAAACTAACAACCTAACTATAGCATGTTAGACACTTATAATTTATATCATTTACTAAAGGGTATGATAAATGTAGAGTATGAGCAAATATTTACACACATTCACATGGTCGTTAAGTAACATTAGACTGGATGATAGGTGACGTATATTTGTTGAATTCAATTCATAAATAGGATTTCATCTTAAACATCAATAATCAATAATTCCACAAATCATGTCACCTGAACTACGTGTTTATCATACTGATATCTTTATTTTGTGTGCAGGTTGAAGTAACCCTTTACTTCCTTTAGATATAACCCCCACCCCATAATTTGAGCCTTTTACTTGTCAATTGTCTAGTTACTATATGCTTATCTTACTGATAAATTTTTGAACTCAAATATTAGAAAAAATTAAAAAAATAGAATATCATTATTGCACAACTAAGTAGAAGAATGTACTTAAGAGTCTATATACACTTATGTTGATTTCGCTGCTTTGACATTAAAAGGTACTTAATAGTTTATATATAGACAAATTTAATATCTTTGTAATGTAAAGAAATCCTTTTGTTTATACATTTATAATTGATGATGTTTCCAAAACTAAAACACCATTGAATACTGAACATATTAAAAGATGATGCTTAATTTTCACAAACAAACTCCGTATATATAGAACAATGAATGATGTTGAGTTCATAAAATGCTATAGATAGTGATAAGTTTTGGATGAACTTTTGATTAAAATTAGTTTCAATAATATAAGTTTTAGGTAGCTCGTTTTGGTCGAAAGTAATCTAAAGTTCTTTTACACTTTACATGACACTTCTAGAAAAGAAGTGACATTTATAGTATTGAACAAAGTAAGCAAAACGCTAGAGAATTTGTTAAAAATGACTTTAGATGACGCTTTTAATGTTAAAAGTGTCTGTCTTTAATTCAAATTTTATTTAATTACACATAAACCATGCAAGCGTCGTTATATTAAATAGTGTACTAGTGCTATCTAATATATTTTTTCACATGTATGACATGTTTCGAATGTCAATAAATCATAAATTTTTTATTTTGATCTTTAAAAGTCATATTATTATTTCTCAAATATTTGCTAATGAATACTCTTTTATGAAAAAAAAATGAGAAAAAAGTTTTGCTTCCTATATACTTGGTATATGAATTCATTTTTAATAACAAGTTATTGTGAGTTTTTTCCTTTATTTAACCGACAAAAATTCCTTTGAGGCTGAAACAAACATTTGAAGGTATCTTAATTTATTCATTGATTATGGAATATCTAGAGAGTGCCTTCAAATCTTTTCAAAAAAATTGAGTTTTTTTTTTAAAGATTTTCAAATATATGATAAAGACACTAAGACATTAACCGAGCCACCTTATACCGCAAATTCTTGTGTGCTCCGAAAGTAGGTGTTCTCTTTTGCGACGTCGTTCTGATTTTGATGAAAATGACGTCGTTTTACGTATTCTATATTCACCTATTATGTTGCGTTCGGCCAAAAATAACTGATGAATATATGAGCACAACCGATGAATATAGCAGCACAACTGATAAATATAGCGGATCAACTGATGAATATTCATCCGTTGTGCTTATATATTCATCAGTTGACCTGCTATTCATTAGATGAGTTATATATTCGTCAATTGACCTGCTATATTCATCAATTGTGCTTCTATATTCATCAGTTGTGCTTTTATATTCATTAGTTGACCAAAACAACTGATGAATATGTCTCCTATATTCATCAAATGATTTGTGCTTCTATATTCATCAGTTGTGCTTTTATATTCATCAGTTGACCTACTATATTCATCAGATGATCTGCGATACTCATCAGATGATTAATCAAAACGATGCCGCAAATGAGAGCACCTACTCCCGGAACACCCAAGAGTGATTGCCTTATACTCCCCCCTCAGAATCATTTTTTAATATAAAAATAAATTAATTTATAATTAAATTTTAAAATACATGATATGACCCCCTAAGGTAATGATATTTACAATTTATATTCTTAATTTTAACATTGTTGCAATACTATTTTGTCAAATTTAACATTGAAGGTCTAAATTAGAATGTTTATAATACTTATTTTTAGGAAAAAAATCCAAAACAACCCCGAACTAACACTGTTTCATCAATTATAGTCTACAATATCCAAATTATTGAAAAGGGTGCAAACCAAAAAAAATTATAAAAATTTATAAACTAATAGTTTACCGTTGCACTTCTAACCAATATTAGTGTAAGAGTTAGACACGCGGGTTAAATCAATATTATTTCGACATCAAATTAAATGATATCGTTTTGTTCATTAAAGTCAAATTTCATCTTTTCATACCCAACTAACCTTAATCTTCAATATATTTAATATAATTAATTGTACTTGATCAATCAAACCCAACTAATCTTAAATGACATTCTAAAATCATTTTAAAAAAAAATTCACCTTTTTTAACAATTCTGATAGTTCAAACTGTAAGCGGAGAAATAGTAATAGTTCAAAGCTTTAGAATTTTTCCCTTGTTTTTATTGTGCTTAAGTGGCCGGTTGTATTTGCCGTCTTATTATTCTTACAAGTCTCAATAACAATAATTAAATGGGCATTCTTCACCAGAAATATTATAAAACATAGGCTGAACATTTGTTTACCTAGTACAAACACATTAGTACACACTCCTAGCCAAAGTTTCCATCCTACATAAACTTTAACTTTCATGTGTCCTCTCAGAACATTGTTTACCTAGTACAAACACATTATCACACACTCCAAGGCAAAGTTTCCATCCGAAGTAAAATTTAACTTTCTGTCATCAGTATATCTCGCATTGAGTTTGAAACACAGTTTTCCTTTCTATTTTAGCAGGCATATAATCAGTTTAGATGATATTTCCCAGTCCGGGGGGTTTTCTATATAATTTTGAAAATGTATCTATTTTTATCTTGCCACGTTCTTGCAAGAGTCACTAAGAAGTCAGCATAACACAACTGCCTTTGCAGACCGGAGGAGCATTTCAAAGGTAAGAGCCATCTTATTTCATCGGCCGACTGAGAGCATCACAAGAAAGGTCAAACCAAGAAGAGAGATCATTCCAAACTCTATAAAAGTGGTGGCACATCCCCCCAACATGTGATCCATATTCTCTTCTACGATCTGGCAAAAATACGTATAGAGTTTTCCTTAGGAGACCATATTTTGCACTCATCTCTTTTCTCATCTACCAGTTTTAGAGGCATAAATTTTGTTGAGGAACCCCCAAACAATCTGGTGCCATTCCACTTCAGGCTGCTAACCTATCAAAGCCTTCATAGATGTCTGCACAGAAAATTGTGTTCCACCACCGTACCCCTTCTAGACAAAATCTGATCTGCGTAATGAGCAGTCTTTTTAATCACACATGGACAATAATATGCTCCCAAAATTCTGTCCCTCAATTTCTCTAGTTCACTTCTTTAAAATCTTATATGGTAGGAGGAACTCTCTGCACCAATGTTGCGCCATAATTTAAAGTACACCATTTGTTAGGATCAACCTCCCTCCATGGCAAAGATTTCTAGTTGGCCAAGATTTGCATTTTTCTGGTTATCCTAACCATTTATGGAAATAAAACTTGTGACTCTAGAATCATAAATTAATCTGATATATTCATAAGAACTTCTGATGAATATATAAGCAATTATGATGAATATATTATCAATTCTGGCAAATATCTAAGCATTCCTAATGAATATCGATCTATTCTTATTAAATATGAAACAAAAACTAATAAAATATAGACAATAAAATAATTAGACGAATGTATAAGCATTTTTGACGAATATTGATGCATTTCTAATGAAGAATGAGATATTTCTTATGAATATAAAACCATAAAATAATTTGATAAAAACTGAAGTAATTTTGATGAATATCGAGGCATTTCTGATGAAGATCGATACATTTCTGATGAATATGGAAGCAAAACTAATGAAAAACGTAAAATAAAATAATTTCTGATGAATATAGATCATAAAATAATCTGATAAATATAGGAGCAATTCTGATGAATATATAAGCAATTCTGATGAATATCGAGGCATTTTTGATGAATATGGAAGTAAAAATAATGAATATAGACCATAAAATAATCTGATAAATATATGAGCAATTCTGATGAATATTGAGGCATTTCTAATGAATATGGAAGTAAAAATAATGAATATAGATCATAAAATAATCTGATAAATATAAGAGCAATTCTGATGAATATATAAGTAATTATGTTAATATCGAGGCGTTTCTGATGAATATGGAAGCAAAAAAAATGAATATATAACATAAAATAATCTAATAAATATAGGAGCAATTCTGATGAATATATAAGCAATTCTGGTGAATATCAAGACATTTTTTATGAATATGGAAGTAAAAATAATGAATATATACTAAAATATGAATTTATATTTTTTATTATTTTCATATTTATAAATTAAACTGGTATGTTTTAAATATTTTTTCTGATTTTTTTACAATTGTTTTGAAATATTTTTAAATTTTATGGGTAGTAGATAATAGTGTTCAAAACGACATCGTTTTGAGCTAATCAAAACGACGTCGCCTCCGGAAGCAGGTGCTCCGAAGCACACAAGAATTTGCAGTTCTGAATTGTCTAACCGTAATTTGATACATGATGATAATTTCGCCCAATTAAGAGTTTTTCGCTAATTTTTTTTAGGAAAAACTACAGAAAGGGGGTATGAACTACCACATTTTTACAAATCACGGGCGTAACTATCATTTTTTGCAATTTACAGATATTTCAGTTCTAGGGCAGTTTTGTAAGTAAATATTTTTCAATCAACTCCAGATCTAATTTAAACTAATTACAAACTCACTGTCAACAAAACTAATCTAACCTAAATTACCCATGTTAATGTAAGCAAGTGTAGATTAAGATGAAGTTAATGCTAACGATTGAACAAATTTAATGAATGAGTGGTTGGGTTAGTTTTGTTGAGGGTGAGTTTGTAATTAGTTTAAATTAGATTTGGACTTAATTGAAAAATAATTATTTACAAAACAGTCCCAAAACTGAAAAATCTGCAAATTGTAAAAAATGGTAGTTACACCCGTAATTTGTAAAAATGTGGTAGTTCATGCCCCTTTCTGTAGTTTTCCCTTTTTTTATTAAAATTTGTGTTAACAGGACAATTGCGTAATAAAGTTTTGTAATATAAAAACAAAATTGTTGAAGAAGGCTTATTACGTTTTTAGGGAGTGGATCAATTTCTTCACTTGAATACCCGCAAAACGTCTTCCTTCAAGTTTCTCTACCTCTTTTAATCTCCGATCGGAGTCTCGCTAGGGTTCGCTGGTGATTCGGTTTGCGCATCTGAAAAATGGTTAGTTTTCCGCCTCCTGCATCATTTTTCACTTCTTCGTAGTTCCGATTGCAGCTCAGATCCGGTTCCGAACTGTTTCGATCCAGTTAAAATTCCTCATTTTTTGTCTTTGAATTGGCTAGAATCATTCTTAGTGATCGTGATTCGCGCATTTCAATGCGATACCTAGGATTTTGTGGAATGTGTGAATTCTGTAGATCCACTGTCAATTTGTGGCTGATTGATTTGTATTGTTTTTCTTTGCTTGCAGCCTCTCCGACTCGAAATAAAGGTGCGCAATTCAAGATTTGATCTGTCTTTTTTTATTTTCTTTTTTAGTTGTGGAGTATTTAATTAACGTCGCTAGAAGAAAAAAAGATCTTGGATTTTGTAATTTGAGATGGTCTAAGATTATTTGGGAGATTGTGAATTGGTGGTCTTTTTCTGAAATGGTTGTTTGCACCAGAGGAAACTTGCTCAGAGGTCTGAGAGAGTAAAGTCAGTGGATCTGCATCCAACTGAACCATGGTAACTTAAATTGGTTGTGTCAAGTATGTGAATTTGTTGTGTATATGCACTCTAATGTGCTACTGTTGCAGGATTCTAGCAAGTTTGTACTCTGGAACAGTATGCATCTGGAACTACCAGTCACAGGTACGTGAAATGTGTAATTATGTGTTGTTGATTACAATTAATAGATACCCTCCTAGGTAACCGATGTAGTGTAGTGTGGATGCAAATTGTACTTTTCCTGAGTAGTTTTACATCTGTGAAATAATCACATGAAACTTATTGTTGCTACAGACTATGGCTAAGTCATTTGAGGTCACTGAATTGCCAGGTATAGCTGAATATCTTTTTGTCGACTTGTATCGATCATCTTACCACATTATTTTCTATAATTTCAATATGATAGTTCATCATCCCCTACAAGCTTATTGTGTTTACATCCTATAGTTCGGTCAGCAAAGTTCATTGCACGTAAACAGTGGGTTGTGGCTGGAGCTGATGATATGTTTATTCGTGTATACAACTACAACACAATGGATAAGGTCAAAGTTTTTGAGGCACACACAGATTATATCCGATGTGTTGCTGTCCACCCAACACTTCCATATGTGTTGTCATCATCGGATGACATGCTCATTAAGCTATGGGACTGGGAAAAGGGTTGGGTTTGTACTCAAATTTTTGAAGGTCATTCTCATTATGTGATGCAAGTGACATTCAACCCCAAGGACACTAATACATTTGCAAGTGCATCACTCGATTGCACTGTAAAAGTAAGAACAATATCCTCTCTCTCATTCCCATGCATTCAACCATATGATGTATATGATATGACTTTTGTACGTTGAATTAGTCTGTTGTAGTCATCCATTTATCGTTTTCCATTTTAGATATGGAACCTTGGCTCACCAGATCCAAACTTCACCCTGGATGCCCATCAGAAAGGAGTTAACTGTGTTGATTATTTCACTGGTGGTGACAAGCCTTATCTAATAACTGGTTCTGATGATCATACTGCCAAGGTCTGGGACTACCAAACAAAAAGTTGTGTACAGACACTTGATGGGCACACTCATAATGTATCTGCTGTTTGTTTTCATCCCGATCTACCAATAATCATCACAGGGTCCGAGGATGGGACAGTTCGTATCTGGCACTCAACAACTTACAGGCATGTACATACGTAATTAACTTGGGCGATATTCTTTACTGAGCTGATCCAAGATGAAGTACTGAACCAACAGCCAGGTTGGATTTTTGAAAAGGTAAAACTAATCAGTAATGTTACTCTCTTGCAGACTTGAGAACACATTAAATTATGGTCTTGAAAGGGTCTGGGCAATCGGTTACATGAAGGGTTCACGAAGGTAACCGATATCTTCTTGATGGTCTCGATTGTTTTAGTTGATTAAAACAGAATTGATTGAATCAACACATTAGGAATCTATTGCCAGAAATACTTAATTTGACCGCCTGAGGGATCCTTCTCCTTACCGTTGTATAATCTGCATATCCTTGAAATTAAGTGCTTGCGCAACCAATAGGGTTTAATATAGTTCATGGCTTATATGAATCAATGTCTGCTAAACTTCATAAACGCATAATAAAAACCTAAATTCTGCCTGCTGTTTTATCTTTTATTTCAGATTTACAGTTACTTTGAAGATTTAGAATATCACTTCTTTCTTTACAGGGTTGTGATTGGGTATGATGAAGGAACCATTATGGTCAAACTTGGTAGAGAAGTGCCCGTTGCGAGCATGGATGGAGGTGGAAAAATTATTTGGGCAAAACATAACGAAATACAGACTGTGAACATCAAGAATTTGGGAGCAGGTTTTGAGGTACAGGATATAGCACAGGCATCAGTGTTTATTGTCCCTGATTCAAAGTGATTCCTCCCAATCATTTACACAACTTTTGTGTGGTCGTTCTTTTTACAGGTCACTGATGGTGAAAGACTGCCTCTAGCTGTGAAAGAGCTGGGAACTTGTGATCTCTATCCACAGGTTAGTGACCTTAAAATCATCCATTCATTTGATACCAACTCATCTTCCAGACTTTATGGTTGTTGATGAATGTATTTCAGGATGAGATGCATGTACATCAACTCCTTGTTATATGCTATGAAGTTGTACAGTCATAAGCTCAACTACTTTGTGAATAAGAAGAGACATGTTTTGAAATCTATCTTCTGATAGCTAAATTATGGGCTAGATATTTTTGAAAGAGATACTTTTTTATGCGTGCTTCTTCTTCTTCTTTTCAGAGCTTGAAGCACAATCCCAATGGTAGATTTGTTGTTGTTTGTGGAGATGGTGAATATGTCATATATACAGCAGTTGCATGGAGAAACCGATCATTTGGCTCAGCATTGGAATTTGTATGGTCGTCTGATGGTGAATATGCTGTCAGAGAGAGTACTTCCAAGATTAAGATTTTTAGTAAAAATTTTGTGGTTAGTATTATTTAATGCTTAATTCATTTGTTCTAAAATATTCTGTTGAGAATTATGAATAACACATAGTTAGATTTGTGGTATTTGTGTCATCTGAATTCTCTACTTTTATGACCCTTTAAATCATTTAGTTTCATATGGTAGGTTACTCATTGAATTCATAAGAACTGGGATATTAAAAATTTCAGGAAAAGAAGAGCATTCGACCAACATTTTCAGCTGAACGTATTTATGGAGGAACTTTATTGGCAATGTGCTCGAATGATTTCATATGTTTCTACGACTGGTTGGAATGCAGGCTCATTCGACGAATTGATGTCAATGTCAAAGTAAGCTTTAACAAGGCTAAGCTTCACCATCAGATGGTTTATCTGTACCTTTTTACTTATAAGTGAAGAGGAAAATGTCTCCTATTTGTTTTATTTATTTATTTGTCTTTTCTTATCTCAGAACCTGTACTGGGCTGACAGTGGTGATTTGGTCGCAATTGCTAGTGATACGTCATTTTACGTCTTGAAGTACAATGTAAGGATCTGTCAACATTCTCTTTAGTTTCTAATTTCCTTCACAACTTACTAAATAACTTAAAAGTGTCAAATGTAACAGCGAGATGTAGTGGCAACATACTTTGATGGTGGGAAACCTGCAGATGAACAAGGCGTTGAAGATGCCTTTGAACTTCTACATGAAATAAATGAAAGAGTTAGAACTGGTTTATGGGTGGGGGATTGTTTCATATATAGCAATTCCTCCTGGAGACTCAATTACTGTGTTGGTGGTGAGGTATGAAATATATAGATTTTTCGCCGCCTTGGTTAACCTAAACTTCTGCTTTTCCAAGTGACATTTATGAATTGTGTTTACCTAATGGTTTAGGTAACCACAATGTTTCACTTGGATCGACCTATGTACTTATTACGCTATCTTGCTAGTCAAAGTCGGGTATATCTTATTGACAAAGAATTCAAGTGAGTGGATCTCATCATTATTATGGTAACTGCAGCTATTCTTGTGTAAATACATTTAAGTCCCTTGTTCTTTTCTTGTCTATCTCCAGTGTTATGGGATACACATTATTACTCAGTCTTATTGAGTACAAGACTCTTGTGATGCGTGGTGATTTGGAACGTGCTAGTGAGGTCTTGCCTTCGATTCCCAAAGAACACCATAATAGGTATCTTTGTCAAAATATATTCTCATTTCATAATGTTGAAAACATAAAATAGTTTGAATTGTAAAGAACTGGTAGCATCCACTATCTGTAAAAGAACGGTAAATGAAATGGATACTCTCTAGTTGAGAGGGGTAGCTCAGTTGGTTAGTGCCTCCCTTGAGAGGGGTTATAGCTCTCGATTTCGAATCCCTAAGGGGAAAGTGGAGAACCACCATTGATCCCCTTTAAAAAAAAAAGGATACTCTCTATGTAGGCCATATCATCTCACTCTGAAGCAAACTAAAATAAAGTATTTAGTATATGAAAGTTTCATCTTTTTGCCAGCGTTGCTTGTTTCTTGGAATCCCGAGGTATGATTGAGGATGCTCTTGAAGTTGCTACAGACCCTGATTATAAATTTGATCTAGCTATAAGCCTTGGCAGACTAGAGATCGCAAAGGTTTGTATTTTTTAGCAGTTACTAATTAAGCTCATCTTTAAAAATGTTCTGGAAGTGCTTTTGATTCTGCACCATGGAACATTGGTGCTAGTGCTAGTCTGCTTTTAGCAAGCATGCTTATAGACAAAGTGCTTCTATCCATATGCAGGAAATTGCCACTGAGGTACAAAGTGAGAACAAGTGGAAGCAGTTAGGAGAATTAGCAATGTCAACTGGAAAGGTATTTATTGACATACAACTGGATGTATTCCAATAAACGCATTTTCAAATGCATTATTTTGTTTCTTCTCGATCATCTTAAAATGAGGCTCATTATATTTTAAGTACCACCAGCTTATTTGATTTCCTGAGATGCTTGTGGCAGTTGGAACTAGCTGAACAATGTCTCGAGCGGGCAACAGACTTAAGTGGTTTGTTGTTGCTCTATTCTTCATTGGGGGATGCTGAGGGAATAACGAGACTTGCCTCTCTGGCCAAGGAACAGGGAAAGAACAATGTCGCATTTTTATGCTTATTTATGCTGGGTAAAATAGAAGAATGTTTACAGCTTTTGATAGACAGGTATTTACATATAAATTTGAGTACTCAAAGATCTGAAAAATGTGCATTTTGGAAAAATAATAGAGAACATTTTGTCAGCAACCGGATACCTGAAGCTGCTTTGATGGCACGGTCTTATCTTCCAAGCAAAGTTTCAGAAATTATATCAATATGGAGGAAAGATCTTAATAAGGTAAACTGCATGATGGCTTTGTAAGCTTTGGGGAAGAAGTTAATTAGATAGGCTCATGGAAGTTTTGTCAAAAACAACCGTTTTAGTGATTTAAATGCTGCAAGGGAGAGAACTTGGAAAAAGGACAATGTGGATTAGTAAATGCGTTCACTGTACAGGTCAATCAGAAAGCTGCAGAATCTTTGGCTGACCCAGAGGAGTATCCTAATTTGTTTGAGGATTGGCAAATTGCCCTTGAGGTCGAGTCTAAAGTCGCAGAGACTAGGTATGATACTACTGTCCCCTACATTGTTTCCCATTTCCTCGGGTATTAAATCAGGGAATCACCAGATTTGCTCAACCTTAAGATCCATAAACGACCGTGTCTTTTCTGTAGGGGTACTTATCCTCCTGCTCATGAGTACTTAAAATTTGCTGAGAAATCACGTGTAAACCTGGTTGAAGCTTTTAGAAATATGCATGTTGAGGAGGATGAACATCTTGAGAATGGAGATGCAGAGCATGAGGTAAGTTGATAAATACTCGAGGATTTTCCTGATACGAGACTTGATGTTGACACTGAATTTTACCAAGATTAATAGGGTCATGCTTCGTTCAAGTGTTTAGTATAGCATGTGATATTGCCACCCGCAGTGTGGCCTGGAGGTTGAGTGATGGGTTATTCTTGATAATCCCGATGTCCGGAGTTTGAGTTCTCTTGATGGTTGGGTGTGCATAAAAAAACAAAAAAACTATTGCATGTGATAGTGATTTGATATTGTTGACAAGAGCATATATGTTGAAGAATTGCTTCACCCTTTTGTGATAAGCCTCTTCATCTCTTGGAAAATTAATATTTCTGATTAAAAAGTTTGTCATTAGCTTTTGGCTGGTAGAATTTTTTATTGTTAGTATTAATATTTTTCATTGATGTGTGTGAACTTCATTTTTTTAATTAATCTTATATATCTGTTATCACTTGGCTATGATTACTATAGCCTATAGGTCACTGCTTCCACCAAGCTCTTAGCCAACTTTGGTGTTTCTTAATGGCAGGGATTGGGTGTAAATACTCATTACAGTCAGTATTTTGTGTCGTCTCTAAGGTTCACTGATGTATTTGATGTATTTTATCTTGTTTATTCCAGACTGCGAATCATAATGGTGAAGAGAGCCACGAAGAAAGTCAGGAAGAGAGCCAAGAGGAGGCTGTGGTGGTAGATGCTGATTCCACAGATGGTGCAGTTCTAGTCAACGGTAACGAGGCTGAAGAAGAGTGGGGTACGAATAATGAAGCCACTTCTTCAGCCTGAAAAGGCATTTGGTTGAGCCAGAGTGGAAGTCCAAATCGTCTCTGGTGATTAATTTAGTTTTCTTTTACAATGTACCAATAATTTCTAACTTCTCCTTTTGTTTTTATGGATGTAGTACTTTCTCTTGCTATCTTTACAATTCTCTGGGGTTGGCTAGTTCTTACTTTGTACTGCTCATTTTTTGCATTGAGAGCTCATAGTTGGTTGTGTTTATTTGATAATTGTCTGTTCTTTTGCTTTTGCAGCGCTGACTCCAAGTTGCTAGGTCTCATAAAACTCCGTCCCTAGCTGCAGAAATGGTTCAGTTAAGGTGAAGAATTTATCTTTAATGAAGTTGATGCCTGATCCTAGTTTTTACTTGCGATTCTGTTTGCATATGTAGAGTGATTTTAACCTTTTATTTCGATATATTTATATATTCAATGTTACACTTATTTTAGTCCTTGCTGGCTGAAAACTTTTAAGATTATACTATTTTGCAAGTTGGACACATTCATCAGAAGATAATTTACTCATAAGTCATGACACATATTTGTATTGACTGACTTTGTAGGTATTCCTGCTGCACGGAAAGTAGAGTTAGCTGAGTTTACCTTGATAGTAGGGGCTGATTGTGGTTTGTGATCCTGGCTGATGGTGGTCATATGGCACATTGAGATTTTTGTTACACATTATCATATATGATACGACTTCTTTAGGGAGCACATTTACATTTTTTTACTGAGCAACAGTTTGTTGCGACCGTGCAACTGTCTTACAACCCCCCCATATGTGTTTCTTGCCCCCATTAGATTGATTAATTAATGTAGAGAAGATATCATTTGTAGTTCCTTGTCACAAGTCATTTTTTGATGTTATCATTTACTTTTTTCTAAATAGACTCTTGTTAAGTGACATTCCAAATCCACTAATGTGGAAATCATAAAATTAATGAACTGAGTGATGACCCTCAGCCTTAGGGGTGTTCACCATATGATTAAAATCGTTAAATGAAGTCGGTTAACCGAGATTTTTAACCGCGCTCACCCCCACCCGATGCATCGGGCGGTGACCGTCATCGTGGGCTCAAGCAGAGCTGGATACAACTCTGATCCATGTCGGACGTCGCTTCGGACCGCGGCTCCACCAGATCTGGTGATGCCCTGTAGGCCTGTCAATTGGTTAGGGTAGACCTAGACTCGCCCAAATCCGTTTGGGTCTACCTATTTGGGTCTTTGGACCCGTTAGGGTCTACCCATTTGGATCTATTTGGGTCTTGGATCCATTAGGGTCTACCCATTTGGATCCTTAAAATGGATCTTTTTGAGTTTTTTTTATTATTAGTCTATTTGGATTTAAACTAAATTAATATTTAAAAAAAATTAATTTTAAAAATAAAAAAATATTTTTTAAAAAATAAAAAAATTTAAAAACTATTTTGAAAAAATTGAAAAAAAATTAAAATATTTTTGAAAAAAAATATATTTTTTATAAAATTAAAATTTTTTCAAAAAAAAATATTTTTTTAAAAAAAATTTAAAATAATTTTTTAAAATTTAATTTTATTTTAAAATGAATTTAAGTATAGACATATATTTTCATAATTTATTATTTTTATAAATTGATATTTATTTATTTATTTTATTTGATAGTTGAATATTAAAATAATTGATTTTGGGTCTAACGGATCTAATGGGTCCAAATAATGGGTCTGGGTTTTGATCCAATATTTATAAAATTATTGGGTCTGGGTCTGGATCCAAACCCATATGAAACGGGTCTGGGTCTGGGTCGTTCTAAATGGGTTTGGAACAGACCCATTGACACACCTAATGCCCTGCATGCTTCGCAGCTACCACTCGACCGACCACCGCCTCTGTACGGCCAGATTTGGACCGGATCTGCCGCTGCTTCACCATCCAGCAAGCTCTGCCCATCCCAGGCACCAGATATCCTCGTCCCGACGCCTTCATCTCTCCCTCACACGACGCGTCGTCTGCCGTTAGCCAAATCCAGCCACCACACACGCCGCGTCGTTTGCCGTTGCGCCAAATCTATGCGTCATCGCCGCCGGTGCCATTAATGACTCATCCCCACCAAGGGACCCTGCCGTCGCTGCTGCAATCAGGCCCACATTTTTTGATTAATCGGTTAAATTAACCGAATTTTCGGTTAACAATTAATGATTTTTTGGTTCGGTTAACCGAATTTCTTAATCGGTCGGTTAATAACCGAATTTACACCCCTACTCAGCCTTATCCCAGATACAAAAGTTCGTATACAATCAAAAGATGAATGAACAGTAAAATCCCTCAGTCTCACTTGAAAAAATTTCAAAATTGTATTTTTAGCTTCGTTTGCTATCTAATCTACCTCCGCTCTTGGTTTGATATCTATTCTACCCTACTTTTGCATTTTCGTGGTTTCCAACTACGAAGTTAATGAAAATTTCCGTGCTTTCAAACCACGAAGATGACGCGTATCTTCTTGTCGCTCGGTCAGCAGCCTACATGGCGGTACGTGACATCGTCATGCTTTGAAACAACGAAAATGTTTAATATCTTCGATGTCCGGAACCACGAAAATAGCTGGTGGTAACTTCGTTCTTTTAAAACACGAAGTTCTTAAAAAGCTTCGTTGTCTCGAATCACGAAGTCAAATTCTAGGAACTTCGTTGTATGAAACAATGAAGTTCTAAAGACTTCGCTGCGAGGTTCCTGGAATTTAAACTCAGAGACGAACCCCCTCACTCACTCAAACGGTGAAGAAGACGGAGTTGGGGGAGAGGATGAGCAAGAGGTCACCTTTATTGACACACATTTGGGTTAGGGAGGTGGCGAGGGCGTCGACCATTTGCCAGAGGTCGGAGAAGGTGATTGGGATGGATGTGAGTGAGTAGCTGAGGGTCAATTGTGAGTGTTAGGGGAGAGCAGAAAGCATGCAAATGTGAGTTGGGAAAAGTTGACAGCTCTATTTATGACAGGTGGAAACTGTTTTGTAGCCCTGAGACAGCTGGAAGCTTTAATTGAGGAACTTTATTTGATACAATGAATTTCGTCCGAACTTCGTTGTTTGATACAACGAAGTTCTAAAAATTTAACTTCATTGTTCAAACCAATGATATTTTTAATCAATTTCGTTGGCCGAGATAATTTTTGTGGTTTCCTACAATGAAGATGGCTAATATCTTCGTGGTTTATAACCACGAAGATGCCACGTATGGCCATCTAGTCTGTTGACCGCGTATGGCCACTTGTTATCTTCGTTGTTTGAAACAACGAAAATATTAGTCATCTTCATTGTAGAAAATCACGAAAATGTAAAAGTAGGATAGAATGGATAACAAACCAAAAGTGGAGGTTGATTTGATAGCAAACGAAGCTAAAAATGCAATTTTGAATTTTTTCCACTCTAATAGATAGCACCAGGGCTCGCCGAAAAATCATCGCAACCCCACCGCCAGATCATTTTGAATTTCGTTTGGTTCAACTATTGAACCGAACCAAATCTCAACTTGAAGCCCAGTGCTCGCCAGAAAATCATCGGAGTAGGGCTGTTTCCCACAGAAACAAGCCACAAGCTCGGCCTGAGTTGAATCCCCAACCTGCTCCGTCATCTCCAGCTGAGAACGATCCGGAGCTACCAACGGAGTCTCAAGCCCTGAGGTAACCGACTTATCGCAACCCCACCGCCAGAACAAACCAACTACAGATCTAATCCCAAAAACATCCAAGTCGCAACGCAACAGTCCAGATCAGAGAGCTTGTTTGAGTCTCGAACGTGTTTTGGACAGATCTGAGGTAAAAGAAGGTTGGAGATCGCATTGAATCGGTGCCAGACAATGGCAATTGATCGACGGGAGAAGATTCAATCGACCGGATTGCGAAACGATTGGCTTCGACTAGGTAGAGGAACCGATTCATCGCCGAAGGGAAAAGAAGAGGGCTCGTCTGAAAGATCGACGGTG
>NQLW01000092.1:753458-798660 GCA_002312845.1 Kalanchoe fedtschenkoi | reverse complement strand
TAATTTAATGAGCAGACTTTAATACTCAGATATTACAAAAGAGACTTGGGAAGTCTAGCCATTTCTCATCAATCTCCTGATAAAACACAATTTTGGAGGATCATGCACGAGGGATGCCAATGCTCGTATCTAGAATTTTTTTAAAATTCATGACACGTTTAAAGTGGGTAACATGTAGAGTAACGGACTGTGCCTCCACCTATTCCCATTCTTGTTAAGAGAGAGCGCGAAGGAGTGGCTCAGAAGTTAGACTGAAGAAAAATACAACACTTGAGACAAGCTTTTACAAGCCTTCCTATGTATGCACTATCCCCGACTATGATTAACGACTACATCCAAAAGATAACTAACTTCTGGAAACTAAATTATGAGACGTTATATGAGTCATGAGAATGCTTCAAGAGCTACCAACAAAGATGTCCTCACCATGGCATGTCAAAGCGCTACTTAATACACCTCGTCTACTTAGACACATCGTTTAACTATAAACAAATAATGGATCAAGCTCCCATAGGATCCCTCATAAAGAAACTGGTAGGAGAAGTTGAGATGATTAATAAGGAGGTGGCAGAGAACAACCACTTGCGGGGCAGAGATAGAGCCGTTGGGACCCAAACTTTAGGGAGGTACCCCGTATTAGGGGTGTAACGGTTTGGTTCGATTTTACTTAAATAATTGAACCGAACCAATGTTCATTGGTTCCAATTTTTTCAAACCAAACTGAACCGAGCAGTTTGAAAAGCTGAACTGAATCAAACCCGTCGGTTTGGGTTGATTCTTGTTCGGTTTGGTCATACAAAAATTTTTAATGCCTAGCATGGACAACCCTCTAATACATATACAACCAAATAAATGATTTGATCTAGTACACAATTAACAATATTAAATTATAAATTACAGTTTGTCTTCACAAATACTTTGCAAGCCTGGGGAATTTGGATTATACTTCAAGACAAATGCCACGTTATCACTGTCCATAACTCACCAAAGCATACTTACAAATTCAGCATCATTCTTCTTGTGTACAAGGTTGAGAATCTACAGCATTCATGGTACATAAATTTATAAGCTGTAGTAAGAATTCTATGAAATATATGTTGCAGAGAAAGGTTGCATGACCACAACCATGATAGATCTCATACCTACGCAGGAGCACCTTTGTTGAATAGATGCATTTTTCCTTGGTTGTCAAGATATGTCAGAGCTGTCCTGTTAACAATTGGGTTACATGGAAGGAAATGAACCTTTTGAATGCCTGCCCGTGCCTGCGCAAATTTGGCAGGTAAAACATGAATAAATGCGACCTTGTGCCTACCATGCTGTCAAAACTTTCAAGCTTGTGCTATAGTTGAGAAGTCAAATCCTTACCTCATTTGGATCAGATAATGTACCCACAATAACGGTATCAATGGCATTCTGGTTCTCCATTCTAGAAGTTCAAGCTGCCATCAATAGAACTATTTTCTTATCGACATCCTTTGCAAATATCTTTTCATGGGAAAATTTTGGAACTGTTAATATCTCAATCACTCCAATTATATAATCATTCTATGTACCAATCTGGAATGGAAGTTTGGCCGACCTCGATAAGATCCGTGCAGTTAGTTCATTTAGCGTCAAAGTTCCAGTCTTGTCACTACAGAGCACATCCATGCCATCCATTTCTTTTATTGTTGTCATTCTTTTTGTTATTGCTCCCTTTAAAATTCAGAATACCAAAAACTAAATATGAATGGAATTACTGAAACAGATTAGGAAATGGTTTCAGAATAAGGAGTCTGGTTACAAACCTGATGAGATAAACCGATGGCTGGACTGTGGGAATGGCAATGAGAATTTCACCTATTAAAAATGGCCTTGCTGGTTAATGATGTTAACAAGGTGAGCAGCTTTACGGAAGAACGTATGAACTCCTGTGGCGATGACGACAGCTTCAAGCTCGTCCTGTCTACAAGTTGAGCCTGAATACACTTCGTCTCCAGAACCCTTGATTACTAGTAGAGGTAGTTTTTGTAGATTAGTTTTTCTAAAGAGGAAGTGATGACAAATGAATTGATGAACAGACTTTTAAAACAAACTCACCGGACGACAAAGAGAACGGACGAGCAACGGACGGATTGAGCGATTGATAGGTCGTGATTCGTGAATCGTGACCGGCCTGACTGGTAGACTGCTAGATAGGGTGGAGACTGGCGAGGGCGTGGGGAGTGAAGCGGCGTGCAGCAGGAGGTCGGATACCGAAAGGGTGGAGACTGAACTATGAAGCGGCGTGGAAGCGGCGAGCGGCGAGCGGTTCGGTCGATAGGGGTAGTGTTTTGTTTGAAACAGAACATGTGTTTTTAATGATTCGGTTCGGTTCTATTTGATTTGTAATTAAAGATTCTGAACTGAACCGAACCGATCGGTTTTTTTAAATGATTAACCGAAACCGTCTCATTTAAAAACAAACCGAACCAAGCTGACCGGTTCGGTTTGTTTTAGTTTGATATATCGGTTCGTCGGTTAAATCTTACACTCCTATTTATATTTCGACCACTTTTTCATACTCTAGTCCCCGCACAGAAACGCCCCTTCTTGAACCCTAACATTCGCCGGATTCCCTCCATTTGCCGACGTCGCAGCCTTCATTTCCCGGTGAGTTTTTCAATTAATAAATTCTCTTAATTGTCGATTTTAATTTCGGTAAAGCAGTTCGAGTTTTTTCATAGGCTTATCGTTCCTCGCCTTTCATATCTCGTCTTTAGGATTTTGGTGTATTCTAGAAGCTGTTAATGAGTTTTTAGTTGACTGATCCGTTGACGTGATTATTATCAAGCTGCACAAATCCAGCTTTATGCTACTAGAAATTATTTCAGAAGTATTAGTATTCTTCTCTGTGCTAGTGGTGAAATTCGCTCCTTGATGAATTGTTTCAGTTTTGGGAAATGAAAAAAAGAAAGAAAGGGTTTTGCTGTGTTTTCTGGATTTCGAGTTTACAAGTCTGATTGTGGTGTGTGATTTATTTATTTTTGGTGTTGTGGTAGATTGGGTAGTACTGTTGCCCACTGTCCTGTAATGGCGGATGATGAGAATGTAATTCCATCTTCAAAGAAGAGGGCTGCAGGAAGAGAAATTTCTAAAGATAATCCAGGGCTTGATGATGATGATGAGAATGCCTCGGAGCAGGAACTAGGCACTTTTAAGAAAGCGAGTGATGAGGTGCTGGCCTCCAGAAGGATTGTGAAGGTTCGTCGTCAAACTCCTTCAGCGCCATCTTCTAATCCGTTTGCTGGTATTCGCTTGGTGCCCCCCAAAGCAGTCAGTGATACACCCAATGCTGCTCTCTCGGAGGTTGAAAAAGGAACTGAAGATGATGAAGAGAAGGGACAGGATGTTTCTCTCCAGAAGGTGGAAAAGGAACTTGGAGACGGTAGCCAAAACAATGATACAAAAGAGGGGAATGGCATGGAGAAAAAGGAGATTGAAAGTCAGAATGAAAAAGTGAGCAATGTGGCGGAGTCTGACATTGCTTCTGAAAAGGAGACAGTGGTAGTGAAAGATAGTAGCATTGCTGCTGAAGGAATCAAATCTGATGTTGATGCTAACGAAGTTGAAGAATGTGGTGATGCTAACAAGATTGGGGAAAGTGATGAAAGTCAGATTGCAGATGTGAAGGTTGGGGCCAAAATTAATGAGAATTCAAGTGGGGGTGCTTCAAATTTGAATCCGTTCCAGCAGCTCTCAGGAAGTAAAAATGCTTTCACAGGGTTTGCTGGAACTGGGTTTTCAGGTTCTGCTTTCTCATTTAACCCCATTTCAAATGATGGAACTGCTGCTGGTGCTGATTCTGTACCTCCTACAGGACAGAAAACTGACCAGCCTTTTTTTAGCTTTGGCATTTCTGTTAATAATGGGAATGGTTCTCTATTCGGAACAAAAGATAACTCCTTTTCCAAGAGTGAGACAAGTGGTGCCACAACTTTGCAAGAGGTTCCTACAGAGACTGGTGAAGAAAATGAGACAGCTGTTTTTGCCGCCAATTCTGCACTTTTCGAATACATTGATGGAGGATGGAAAGAGCGAGGTAGAGGAGAAGTAAAGGTGAATGTCTCCACATTCGAAGGGTCAAAGGCTAGACTAGTTATGAGAACCAAGGGAAACTACCGACTAATCTTGAATGCAAGCCTCTACCCTGAGATGAAACTCACGCAAATGGACAAGAAAGGGATTACTTTTGCTTGCATAAACAGCAATGGCGAAGGGAAAGGATCACTTTCAACTTACGCACTTAAATTCAGGGATGGCTCAGTGGCTGATGAGTTTCATGCTGTGGTTGAATCACACAAAAGCACACCTGCTGCTCTGCTTAAGACACCAGAAAATTCTCCTCAGTGATCTGCAGTTGCTTTGTCGTTGAATGCCTAATGAGCTAAGAGTGCTGGCTACAAATACATGTTCTCTTTTCGTAATGTTCAAACGATTGTACCGCCGTTTTGATTTCAGGATTATAATCACAGTTTATTCGCAAATTGAGCCATGTTGTTGCGTTATAGTTTTATTTCCTGGATATGTTCAAAACCTTGAGCAGAACCTGTCATGATGACCTTATTCTGTAAGTACTACATATCTAGAAGTCGTGACATGAGAAACTAGTACAATACGTATATTGTCAGACATATATGTATCCTCCCTTTTGAGGTGAAGAATTCTTGTTCTAGTAAGACTTATTAGGTAACCATTCAAGATTTTACAGCCAAGGTATTTTTTGTGTTTTCCAAACTTAAAATGAAAGTTCCAATAGAATAATGTAAGACTGTTAAAAGAAGATTGATGAAACTGAGCAATTGTAGGTGATATTTGTCAATGCTCAATATTCTGCTTCAGCAAAGGATTTTTACACAATATGATGCTTCTTATATTTCCATGAAATACCAGGTAAATTAGTAGTCAGTGACTGATCTTCAAGTCAATGGGCAAACTTCCCAATCAGCATCACAAGCTGCACAAAGTTATAGAGAAGAAGAGCATGAGTATAGAAGTCCTTTGCTTGGAGAGCCCTTGAAATATCGGACCACCTTTAGAGTTGTGATCACATGGGTAGGAGAGAAACTGACTCAAGCCTAGAACCTGCAAAAGAAATGTCAGATATGTAATAGTGAGATACGCCAGTTTCCAACCAATCTTCTGTATTGATCTGGATTTGAAGAGCTGAACTTGTGGTAGATGCCAATTTGTGATTGCAGGACATCGAAGCTGTAGATGGTCTGCAGCAAGGCATGTTTCTCAGGAAATATCGTGAGTAAATTTATTTGGCGCAGTGAAATTCTTTTTCTGAGATCTTACCAATTCAATGCCCAAGAAATATGTTGCTAAATAAGTATTTAGAAAAACTGTATTGTTAAAAACTGCTTGAGCTGAGAAGCTGCATCTGCTGACCCTACAGTAAGTAAAACGTCAGCCACACTGACTAATAAAATGAGCAGAGAATAGGTAGTTTTACAGGTAAACAAAGAAAGTTCAAAAGTACTATGAACAAAACAACTGAATGAAGGCAGCAGCCAATACTTGGAACCATTGTCCAGGAGTTTATTTTAAACCATAAGATGACTTAAGAAGCTTGCAAACTGGTCTTGTAACAGATTTCTTCTCTCAGGTTTTGTAACCAAATCTTGAAGATGGAGTTGCTAAGTTTACAGGAAAAGCAGCCCTGCACAGTTGCCCGTCATTGCCTGCATTTTGTGTTGCATGTTCTTGTGGTCACCACATTCTTGACGGCATTCCCTGAGCTCCAATTGCTTTGAATACTATTCGTAAACTGAGATGGTGCCTTGCTTAGAGTAGGAAGACTCATTCGTTAGTAAGAACTTCCTTGAGACACTTTTCTCACTAAATCTCGCTGTTAATGTGTCCCACGACTCCTTTGGATCAATCAAGAACAAAACAGTTCTCGCAATATATGCTAACAATGAGTTGCTTATCCAAGCCACCACTGTTTCCTTGCAACAGCTGAAATCAAATCACATCTCAAATTCGACATTCGGTACGTCAATAGTTCTAAAAATGAAACCTAATTTGTTCCTTGTTGACAAAGCAATTGTTTATGCCTTTATGAACAACTGTTGTAAGTTTTGTTCTAAAATGCTCGCATGGCTTTATGAAGACACGATGACGACTATTGACTTGATTTTCTATAGTCATCTCTGTCGAGAGCCCGAAACATTAACCTCCACAGAAGGGCTGGACTCCAAAATTTAACTTTGTTTTTTAACAAGATTAGCCATCTCAACCACAAAAACAGATTTCAAATTTCAGAACGAAGCAGCAATTTCAACAGTGAAGCAGAACAAAGCTTAAATTTCAACAAGAATCAACAGATAGCCAGCAGATTAGAAAAAACCAGAGTTGGACCTGGCACCGGTTTTCTTTTCAAGCATCAAAAATCGCAGCTCGAATACCATGACAAAAATCATTCGTGGAAGCAAGTAAATAAACTCCTCTCTTCATTCATTATCTCAAGTTGCATGAAATGGAAGCAAAATCAGAACATTTATTCGAACAAAACTGTGAAAGATTAATTGTTCTTCAGCTGGAAAAGGGAAGAACTAAACGACGGTGCTTGGAAAAAGCGCAAAGCCTCAGTACAGAGACAACAGACGACAATGCTGAGCCATAGAAGAAGGACTTCCTTGCTTTGTTAAAAGGGGCTGCTCAACTTTCATGATAGAAGTATTTTCGGTTGTCGACTTTACTCGAACTTGTTGATGATAGAAGTATTCATCATGCCACTCTTCCCACTGAGATTCAACTTGTTACATTTCAATATTAGAATGTGTAAAAACACATAATAATGTCAGTACTCGTCACATCTTAATTGTTGTGGGATGGTCAATGCCCAACACCCATCGTTACGGGTTTTATATGGAGGATGTGGCAGAAATTCACTCTGATATTATGTTAATTTAGTTGGATCTATACTCAAAATCAATTGGCTGTGATTGAGAAGTCCAATTATATATCAGGATCGTCTGAGAGGATGTAAAGAACGATGTGGGATAGCCACTGCTCAACACCCACCCTCACTTCCAAGAGCCTATGTAAAGAGCAGCAAGTGAGAGACCTCGTGCGGAGAAAGATAATCGTCACGGGTTTTATACGAAGAGTGCGACGAAAATCCGCTCTGATACCATATTAATATAGTTGGATCTACACTCAAAACCAATGAGTAGGGAAGGCCAACTATATATTAGGATCGTTATAGACCATATAACGGACGATGTAAGACATAAGCCACTGCTCAACACCTACCCTCACTTGCAAGAGCCTCCAATAAAGACAGCAAGTGGGACTTTGTGCGGAGAACGATAACCGTCATAGACTTATACAAATGATGCGGCTAAAACTTGTTATGATAGCGTGTAGATTAGTTGGATCCACATTTAAAACCAATTGACAATGAGTGGGGGAGCCCTAATATATATCAGGATCGCCTAAGAGGATGTAAAAGGCGATGTGGGAGGTCCCACTTGCTGCCTTTATTAGAGGCTCTTGCAAGTGAGAGTGGGTGTTGAACAGTGGTTTATATCCTACATCGTCCATTAATTGGTCTATAACAATCTTAATATATAGTTGGGCTCCCACACTCGTAACCAATTAGTTATGAGTGTAGATCTAACTATATTAACATAATATCAGATGAGATTTTAGCCGCACCCTTCGTATGCCCCTGTGAGGATTATCTTTCTCCGCACTAGGTCTCCACTTGCTGCCCTTATCAGAGACTCTTGTAAGTGAGGGTGAGTATTGAGCAGTGATTTATATCTCATATCGAGCAGTGGTTTATATCCCACATCGCCCATTAGATGGTATATAACGATCCTAATATATAGTTGAGCTCCCTCACTCATTGCCAAATAATTTTAAGTGTAGATCCAACGATATTAATATTAATGATCATGCACGTTTACCTACTTTTTACTTTAATTTTTTTTCTCCGCTTTGATATACATAACTTTACATTTTTTATTTTTCATATTATTTGTTTCAATTCATTATAAGCTCATAGGTAGATACAGAGATCAGTATACTCGCACCAAAGATGTTAATATCTCTTCATTTTAAAGTAGAGTGCAACGAGCAAGTCATAATGGATAGGCAGGACTCACTTCGCTTCTCTCACCCCCTTACAACCTGGCCCTTGTTCTAACCCGTTTCATCTTCACAAAAAGTTTAAATGTCTCAAGCATCTTCAAGTCAATTATGGTAATTCTTTTAGCCAGTCTTTCTGCTAGAGTTGTAGAAGCTAGAGACAGATTACACAATACTCAAGCTACCAACCAACATCACTCATCTGACCCAAATCTTCATAGCCAAGAACTATCTGGCATAACAGCTCTCATTAAATTATCCAAAATTGAATCCATTCGTCTTTATCAGCAATCAAAAATATATTGGGCAAAGTATGAAGATCTAAATTCTGCATTTTTTTATGCATCTCTAAAGAAGAGAGTTTTCTCAATAAAATTTGCTGAATCAAGGATAGTGAAGGTGCTTAGACAGAAAACCAAGAGGAGATTCGGGATATTCTTCTTCATATTTTAGCACTTTGGGCCAGAGTTATTTTTGTGTCGATATAGACTTGAATCAAATTCAGGGGTACACTTTGTCAGCTATGGACACAGTGAGTTTGTGCTCCTTTTTTCATGAGGATGGAATCAAGGTTGTTTTCGTTGAAATGGGAAATGCAAAGAGTCCAGGTATGGATAGGTTTACACCAAATTTTATAAAGAGACTTGGAACATCATTGGCCCGGATATATGTGCACATACGTCAGGAATTGCAAAATGTCCATGTCAATAAATGCAACTCTACTAGCCCTAATCCCGAAGTCAGATCACCTAGTTGTTGCAAGTGATTTTAGGCCCATCTCCCTTTGCAATATTATCTATAAAGCCATTTATAGCCTTCTTGCCAAAAGAATTCACCAATGTGTGACTAAGCTAGTAGGTCATGAGCAAAGTGCTTTTATCAGAGTTAGGAGTAATATTCATAATATTCTTTTAGCCCAAAGTTTGGTCACAAGTTACTCAAGGAGCAAAATTTCTTCGAGATGTTGCATCAAAATTGACCTCAGGAAAGGTATTGATTTTATTAATTAGAACTTCATCTCAGCTTTCTTAATTATTATGGCTATCCCGGTCAAATGATCAGATGGATTTCAGGTTGTATTCAGGACCCTCATCTCAATTATTTTTAATGGCTCTCCTTTTGGCTATTTTAAGGGTCACCAAGGGTTGAGTCACCTTGCCCTTTATCTTCCCTTTTATTCAGTTTAGCAATGGAAATCTTATCCATGAACCTGAGATCTCTTCAATTTTATTCAAATTTCACCCCAACTGCCCAAGAATCAAGTTGAATCATCTCCCTTATGTAGATAACCTCTTTTTCTGTAAAGGAAATCAAAGTTCCTCCTCTGCCTCAAATACACTCTGGACAGCTTCTCTTATGATTCTGGACTATTTGTAAATATACACAAGTTAAAAAATTTCTGGCAGGTTTAAATTGTTCCTTAGCCTCCTCCATAACAAATTCAGTGGGTTTTTCTAGAGGAACCTTACTAGTAAAATATTCGGGCATCCTTCTAGAGAGTAAAGCTATAAAATCCAGTGATTATGCTACTCTTCTGGACTCCTTGTCAGTAAGAATAAATTTCTGGAGCCATAAGTTCCTTTCTTATGCAGGCAAAATAGTTCTTCTCAGATCAGTCCTTAATTTTTTACAGGTTTATTGGTATAAAGTCTTCAGTATTCCTAAAAGAATTCTAAGTTGCATTGATGCTATTTGTAGACGATTTTTATGGCAAGGTGTTAGTAAATCTCCCATCAAATGGACAACAGCTTGCACTCCCACATGTCAAGGAGGCTTTGGTATTAAATTGGCCAGTCAAGTTAACTTGGCCATTTATCTTTCTTAGACCTGGAATATCATCCTTAAATCTTACTCATGGATTAAGTGCATTCATTCCTGCTACATTAAAAATGGCGATCGGTGGAGCATCATCTCAAGGCCTTCCACTCCATGGCCAGTCATGCAGCTTTTAAAGGTGTGAGATATTGCATCTCAATGTTGTTCTTCATCAGGTAGCTCAATCACTTGGCTCATCCCTGGAAATCCTTTCTCCGTGAGTGCTGTTTTCCAGTTTCTTTAGCCTCATCTTCCAAAGCCTCCTTGGTTTTCTCTAGTGTGGAACCAGCTTTCTATTCCCAAGCATTGTTTTATCTTATGGTAGGCTTGTCACTCCAAACTCCACACAAAGCTCAGACTTCAGAGACTGGGTCTACTCATTGACTCTACCTACCAATTCTATTCAGCATCTCATAAATCTCAAGACCACTTATATTTTCAAAGTCCTTACATTGCTAATCTTTTCTCTGAAGTACTGAATTTGAGTCACTTCCTGGATCCCACAAGTTTCTCATTATGGACAGATCTCATCTCTTAGTTCTCATCTTACAAATTCCAGTCTAGAGTTTTAAAGATTGTCAATTTCTCATACGTTGCATGCTGCTGTTACAATATTTGAAAGTGTAAGAATGATATCATTTTAAGGAATATCCCATTCAACAGAGGAAAACTTCTTTCAGTGATCAAATTGGAGTGCACCATGAAGCTATCTTGCTTCTCCTCCATTAGTTACTCAAGATTTAACATAGATTGGTTTGATAAAATGCATCTTGCACATCTCTTACAATAGACAGGTTTTAGCCTAAGTCTTTCTTCTTGTATTCTTTCATTCTTTTCTATTTTGAGCTGATTTTTAGCCCCCTGTACTTTTTTATCTATTTATACAAGCGCCCATTTTTCAAAAAATAAATCCTAAATTTTGACTCATTTTTTAATCGGCTGAAAATAATTTCGAATCTCTCTAAAAGCATATTTTCCTCTTTTATGTGGACTTTCATAAATACAGTTGATAGGTATATTTATTTGTAATATCTTTCTTACAATGCATTATTCCTTATCAAAATATATTTTTTAAATTTTTTCGTATTTAATCATATTTAATTCACAATAGAAATTTGATATCTTACCTATAAGAGTGATGCTATATCCGTCAATATTGGATTTGAATTCACCCACCAAATGTTGACACTATTACATTGGAAATTTGATATTTGTGTATTAACCTTTGGTATTCCCATTTAAGATTGTTGTGCATGCCTTAACAAATATTTTGAGATACTATACTTTCTGGTATCGAATCAATGACAGAATTAGAAATTTTATTTCGGTGATATAAATTTTTTTTAAGCTGAATGAAATACATAAATAAAAAATAAAATATTTTTTACGTTTAATTGGGGGGTACAAATTTTTTTTTAAACTGACTAGGGTACAAAAATAAGAAATATAATAATTTTATACTTAATTGGGAGTACAAAAATTAAATTTTTTTATTTTACACTAAAATAGGAATAGTTATCAAACGGGATAATTTGCTAAATGCATCACATATTCACATTGAATAAATATAATATGTAATATGATTCAGTTCTTCCAAGTAATTAGCAGCCACCTAAAATGACGCATTTTTAGGTTATATTAACGAATATATTGCTTACATGTGTCCTGTTTAATTAAAACTAATAACGAATTCCAATTTTGGATAATAATTTTATTAGGAGTAACATAATTTATTGGAAAACTAATTAGGAAATGATTCCTCAAACGTGAAATGTGAGACGACACCAATGAATGAACTTCATAGAGTTGAAGCATTTTATTACTGTTGACAGTATCTCAGTAACAACAAACCAGAGCACATAATTAGGATGGAGGAGGATCGGTTTGGGTTGTCTTGCTGAGTCTGCTGACGTCATACCCTTGCTCGGCTGCTTTCTGCACCAGCTGGGTGTACACTTGGTCATCTATCTTGTTCTTCCTGCTCAATATATAGAGAGTGATTCTGAATGGGTCTCCAACCACAGCATACTGATAGTCAGTATCTACGTAAAGGACCCAATAGAATCCCCTGATGATCGGAATGTTGTCAAATTTGACTCTCAGTTTGGCCTCATCACTTTTGGGATCTTCCTTATACGCCACACCCTTAATCGATTTTCGTTTTCCCTTCAGAAACGTCTCGTTCAGAACATCAATGTCCCCGTCGGTCCTGAGGGCGTAGGTCGCCCTCGTGTTCTCTCCACCCCGTGGCTCGAAAAAGGTGGGAAATTTGGCAATCTCGTACCATCTGCCCACGTACCTTTTTACATCTAGCCCTTTCACCACTTCTGGCTCCTTGCCGAAAAATGGTTGGCCTCTTATCTCTTCGGTGTCGCTCGAGACTCGAGCAGCGCCTCCGCCCGTCACCATGCCCAACATCCATATTAATCCCATGGCTAACGACATGTGTACGATGATTTTGTTGTATGTTCTGCCTTTCATTTTTTCTGTCTAAGATATGAACTCATGTCCCACTTTGCCAAGTTTATATAGTAGTGAGCTTAAGGATGAGAAAGGCATAACCCAATTTAATAAGAATACTTCCAAATCTGACATATAATAACGAGTAAAGGCACCCGTCGTTCCGACGGTTCGGTTTGAAAAAAATTAAAAATCGAACCAAATTATTAGTATCCTTTTTAAAAATATGAAACTATAAACCGAACGATTAAAGGCACCTGTCGTCTCGACGGTTCAGTTCGAAAAAAATTAAAATCGAACAAAATTATTAGTCATCCCTTTTTAAAATATGAAACTGTAAACCGAACGATTTTTTTAAAATTTGAAACCAAACTGAAATAAATCAAACCGCACCGAATTAAATCAAACCGAACCGGACCGAACCAAATCGAATCAAACCGACCGGTTCGGGAGCGTCGCGACACAAATCCTATTCTGTTATCTGACATATAATAATGTAGCCAGCAAATAATGTGATCCAAAATAAATAATGAATAGTGAAATAAAAATAATTCTATCATATTTAACATATATTGTATCAGATTAGTTAGACTTAAAAATTAATTAACAATGAGTAGGGAAGTCATCTATATATTAATATCAATATTAAAATTTTATTAGACAGTATGAGACATAAAGCACTGCTTATCTACGCCCTCATGTAAAAAATAATATGTTATTTTCATAATAATAATGATAAAAAATTTGTGACATGCAATTTGAGGACAGGTAGAATCTTACTATACAAATTAGTCAGCTTTTTGAACGGATTGACTTCAATTTAGATTAATTACAGAGATATTCATATTTATTTTTTTGTCTATTTTTATGATACCATTTTTTGTATATACTATTTATGAACTTTTTTAATAAAATAAGAATATGAAACTTTAGTACTCACAATGAAAATAACCATAAACAACTTTTGCTAGATAACATTTCGATGTCTAAAAATGATGTCATTTAGCTTACGATATTATTTTTTTTCAATTCAGAAATACTATATAATTTGATTATATTTTAAGCGACACCATTTGAAACATGTATAAGTTGAATGAAATCATTTTAAGCCGTGACGAAAGCGTAACAGGTGCACAACTATTAAAATATTATTTTTCTCTGTTCATAAACATTTAATTCATATTGCAATTATTTATTTTTTTCAAAAAGTACCAATCCTCATTTATTAAAAAAAATGAAAAATAAATAAAACCTTGCTAAAAAGGTCAATACCACCAAAAAAAAAAATTGCACATAATTTTTTCCGTTCATGTTTACATGTTATTTTAAATTGTTTTTTTAGTCGTACACATTACTTAAAAAATTGATTACAATACCTAAAACAAGTGTATGTATGGTAAATACATTTTAATACTCAACAAATGATTTCATTTATTGTTAAAGGGTCGTGGATTAGATTATTAAAAAATTAATTTTGTAGCAACATTTTTTTTATTGTTTTTTTAAGTATTTTTCGTAAAACTAAAATTAAGTGCAAAATGCTAAATGTTTAATGACAATATGAATGATTTAACAACTCATAAGTCCAAGTCTGTTTTTTTATTATTGAATGATTTACTTTTATTTTATAAATCCATTTTTTAACATATGAATATATTATTTTTTAAAAATTTCACATTTTAGAAAAACAAATATAAAATATGATTAAAGTTTACATTATTTTTAAATATGTTTTATTCATTCATAAGTAGCATGAGATACAATGAAAAGATATATATATATGGGCGGATCAGGTGAAAACTAGTTTGGATATGTAAACTATGAACCAACTGTGATCGTTAGATTAATCACGCATGGACGTTTCAGATTAAATTGATTTTTATCCACTTTAATAAATGGCATAATAATGAAGATGAGAGAGATATTGTTACCTTAAAAAAGGATATGATAGATTTGATTCCCATATTCTTAGCGATTAACTTATTTCCTAAAATCATAATTATCTGTGTTTTATCAAATGATTTTTTCATCATGAATTTTTTGTCACTTGAAATAAAAAACGCAGAATATTTTTAGGGTAATTTTGGTGCATAATTTAAACCTCAGTGCATTATCTGGTATTTGGTGCACAATTTAAATTTTGGTGCACGATTTGATTATTTGTTTCTTTACTGATTATTTTGATGAATTGTATAGTGAACTAATGATGCATACACAGATATGCTTTATATTTTTTATGATTATTTTGCTGAATGTGCTTTTTGAAAAAATATGCACTTATTTAATATGCACCAAAATCCATGTGCACCAAAATTAGTAATGTGCACCAAAATTAATAATGTGCACCAAAAACCATATGTGCACCATTACATGCTGATTCATTTATTATGATGTGCATTACACCGATCTGTCATGACAGATCTTATCCATAGCAGCAACGATTGATAGAGGAGACATAGGCAACAACATTAATTAGAACTAGGGAGTTCGAATGCATGGTAAAAGAACTGGAAAAAATGAAACAAAGAATAATTAAGGAGAGATAAAAAGGGAGAGATAAATCAGTAAAGATCTCTTAATACCGATTTATGTGCACATTTTAAGGAGAGAATATTTATGAGATTAAATAAAGAAAAATAATAAAACCAGATTCGTTGGATTGGATAATATCAAAAGATATAAATAGTTCACAATTTATATATCCAAACCAGTTTTCATTTGATCCACTATATATATATATATATATATATATATATATAAAAGTACGAGCTTGCATCATTTAGTAAAGAGGAGCTTGACAGCTTGTGGCTTAAAGTTCATTTTCACGTTTTTAGATCAAGTCTAAGTACAAAAAAAAAGATGAGATTAGGATTGAGTTTTGTAAAGAATAAAATTATTTAGTATTATTGCACTTCAGTGTGCACATAAAGGCCCTCTTAAAATTTTTTGAAGAAATAAATTTTAAAGTTAAGATCATAAATGAAAATAAAAAAGTGCTTGCCAAGTAAAAAGGTAAAAGTGGATTTTGAATTTTGGCCTAAATCCTTGAGACATTTTCCAAAACATTTTTATAGCTTTTGGCCTTCCTTTTTAGGGAACATTTCTTCTCTTTATTTTTCATAAGTTTATGGAACTTTTCTTCCATTTAAAATTTTAAACTACTAATTTTTATTGTAGAAATCTTGAAATGATTGAAATATTTCCACATTTAAAATTGGCAATACCTCTTGCAAATTTTCAAATAAAAATCCTAACAAGAAATATTTTCAAATCAAGAAAAAGGGTCACCTAAAAATATTAGATAACAAAGAATTTTGAAAACATTTTGATCAGTTACCACTAGTTTGAAATTAATGATCACTTTTTTATTTTTCATCCATCAAAGTTGACATGTAAATTTGAAAAGTAAAATTCTGACCCTATGATTAGAGCTTGGGCTCAAAACCTTATTTTATTTCAAATCTCCACTTAAAGAATCTACTAAAATTATTTTTTTAGTAAACAACAAACATAACTTTAAAAAATTATCCATGATCTATGTGACTCCCTCCACTTAAATAATACTTCATTGAAATCCGAAAGGATAACATAGTGAATGCATTAGTATGTATATGTACTTAGCAAGTTTATGCTGAAAGGCTTAGCATGTGATAGTGGTTACCGGTCATTCCACACTTATAATGTATCCATAGCATTCTTTAATACTGATAACTCACTCAATATAAATCATTCCCACTCCTAGTGTAGAATTAAAAAATATTTACAGAGTTGAGTACTTCTCGTAAAGTCTAGTTAAATATATTGGTGAGACGTATCCTCACGGTATCAGAAGTCCTATGCAAGGATCCCTTCCTGATAAGTGGGTCTTTGATGAGAAAAAATTATTCCGTCTCATTTATCCTTAACTCACATAATTCTTGAATGTTCTTGAGTGTAATATAATGGTTTTATCTAATTTTATATTTCAGGCTTATTTAGGTTTTAATGCCAAAAATGCTAAAAAGGACACTTTTAGAGCATAATTCGGACAAAGATAAGAGATCAGATTAAAGACAGTGATTAGTTGAGCACAAGAGCCGTGCATAGTGATTCACTACCATGGGTGGGGGAGAGCCGGTACATGTCACTAAAGGAAGAAATAGAAGATGATGTGGTTACTGGCCGCATGCGCGGTGGACAAGTGACTCGTGCGCTCTAGAGCTGCAGTTTCCTAATCCATTATACAGAATATTTCTAATTTTTTAGGAGCATATCTTTTGACCCGGATGTCTGATTTATGCATTTCAAAAGGCTATAAAAACATCAGACAATTATCTATAAGTTTTTATAAGAATTCAGAGATTAATCTCATTGTATATCTACCAAAATGATCAACAAATTATCCAGGAAAATAATCATCCTAATTTGGCTCCTGTCTTGATTCTGATTTCTATAAGCATAAGAAGTCTAAGAGCATCATTATCTACAAAAAATTTATGTCTAAAAAGAGCATAAATTCATAGCTTAAGAGCTACCTCGCACACATATATAGAGAGATTAAAGAAGGAGAAAGATGTGACCGCGTGCCATAGCGTGATTTGCGTGCCTTAGGATGCTTTATGTTGTTCAAGGCAGACTTATTGATCTGTGACAATCTTTAAAGAGTAGTGGAGAGTAGCAAGAGAGCACAATCTAGCTTATCTTTGAGTAAGATTGTAAGAATTGTTCCTACTATTTCACTCATGTCTATGTCCAAGGTCTTTAGTGGTTAATTCTCTTGTGTAGTTCAAGTGTTGTAAACTTGTAATGATTATTGTGAGATAATTTATACTTATAAGTTCTGTTTATGTTGATATCACTACTACGCTTAATCTGAGTGATTGCATTAAATTGTATGACAACTTAATATGTGTATTGACTCGTCGAATGAAACTTTGGCACTTAGATCCAATTGTGAGGATGGAAGCCAATACCAATTAGATAAGAACATATATAATAACATATCTTAAGTTCTGCGAAAGCAACACATCTTAGTTTGAATTCCCTATCTCATTAGTGCAACTGCTTATGTCTTGTTGCTAGGCTGACAACCTACTAGAGCATGTTAGATATATAGAATTTGTATCACTAGTTTAAGCATATGATGAATGTCGAATAGGATCAAATGTTTACATTTTAAAATATGAGATGTATATATTGCTGAATTCAATGCATAAATAAAGTTTAATATTTTTTATCGATAATCAATAATCTCATAAGTCAAAGCTGCGTAAACTACATGCTTATCTATATGATTTTCTTTGTTATTTTTTATGATTGTTTCTTATCATTAAACCACCCATTATTTTGTGTCTTCTCCTTTGTCTAAATATTCTATTTGTTAAAATGTGCAACGACTCAGTCTCTGAGGATCGATCCTATACTTACTACTAAATGATTAGCATAGGTTTTATAAATTTATTTGCATTTGACAACCCCATGATGGTCCTATCAGTCTTCATCTGGAGGAGGCGGTTCTTTTGCTGGCAGCAAAATAATTAAACATGGCAACTATCTTTGAAGTAGGGACTTTCTACGTAATGCTTGCCTCTCCGCCCATTGACTATTTGTGTTCTTTCAAGACTTGTCACTTCAACATGTTATTCTAGAACTAGACAATTCAATTTGTTAATCTTTAAAGCTCTTCGGATGATCTTATTATTCCAACATCTCTTTTTTTTCAATGTAAATCTCATATGAATTCAACCTTATCTCAACCAACTTGTTAAATTATAGCAATCTCTAATCTCTTGTCAACTTCAGGTCGAAATTCAAGAACTTCGTTTCTCTAAGGGCTTTATATTGTATTTTCATAGGTAGATTGCAGACTTTTCCATAGATGAGCATGTATGAGGACATTCCAAGTGGTGTTTTAGATGCTATCCAATATGTCTGCAGTGCATGATCGAGTTTCACATACCAGTCATTTATTTGAGTTGGAAACTATTTTCTCTAGTATTGCCTTGAGTTTGCTGTTTGATACCTCATCTTGTCCATTTGTCTGAGGATGGTAAGGTGTCACTATCTTATGCATAACTCCGTACTTGCAGAATGTCATAGTCTAAGCTTGTCTAGGGTACTGTTGCGCCAATGGATACTTGGTTTTATCAATAAGATGTTGTATCTTAGTATAAGCTGTAGTCATAATTGTGCCTATGAAAATGGAAAAAGTCTCATTGGCTCTTAACAGGGGAGTAGATAGTTCAATGTTATAGTTGAGTTACTCCACCAAGATAAGGTACATTTTTCGATTCCCTAATCTTTACATAGGCATCCCCCATGCCTACTTTTGTTTGTGGGTTAAACATATTTGTTTGATTCTGCTTGGCCGCGCGCATGGTAAGATTCCTTTCTGTGCACGAGGCTGCGTGCACCTTTTGAATGAAAGCAACCATCATTTTTTGGAGCCTCGACCTCTGGTAACCTAGCTCCCCTCTTTAATGTTATAGCCCTAACTTTGGAGAGCAATTTTTTCACCATTTGGATTTATTGGTCCCTCTTCATCTCTCTTACGTCTATGACTAAGTGTGTGAGTTATTGCTGCATGTTCGCCAACATCAAATCAAATTTTTTGTCACAAACATGAAAAATTCTTTGAGCTTGTCTATTCTTAAACTATGGTCTTGATAGTTGGCAGCTTCCGTCTGATACTAAGGTGGATATTGTCTGGGCACAATTATCTGTAACGAAGGACATATTTTACATTTATGTCTTGCACTGCTGCACTTTAGTAGTCTTCATCTTTTTTAGGATAACGTTTACCATGGATGCTAGTTTTGATATGTCAAAGGATAAGTCTAAGGCTGGTGGTGTATATGAAGTGAAAATTTTATGCACTTCACCACTTCGGTTTTGGGAGTTGAATAATCTTTAATTTTTGGCAATATCTTCAATAATTATCCACACCTCATCATGACATAAAAGTTTTGAATAAACCCAATAGTTGTAACATCCAACATTCACTTTTCCTCCATAATCATTTACTCGATGAAGAAATTTATCAAGGTTTGGTTGGCGAAACCGTTGTTATGGGACTTGGTTAACAATCTTTTTAAACACCCACAGTACTCATGAGTCGTCTCATCCGGCTGCTGATTTATCTAGCTTATCTCTGTTATTACATGAATAGCTTAAGCTACAAGAAGGTATTTAGCAAGAACCTTATCCTGCATCTAGGTCCATGTTGTAATAGTATATGTAGACATATGCAACAACAATTCTTTAGTGTCGTCGAGAAGGGATAAAGGGAATGCCATCACGTGAACATATCGATGTTTGCTCCCATCGGCTTCATTGTGGTGCAAACCACTTTGAACTCAATTAGATGCCGACAAACATCTTCTTCTAGTCATCCTCAAAATTTTGGAAATTACTGTATAAAATCACTCCTAATTTCAAAGTTAGTAGCATCTCAATCTATGTTGATCTGACTGCATAGTGGCTGGTCCTTGAATGTGGGAGCTGTCAGCTCTCTCAATGTCATAGTGGCTGGTCCTTGAATGTGGAAGCTGTCAGCTCTCTCAATGTAATCTTTTACGGTTGTTGTGGTGCTCATGTTGCCACCTCTGCTTAGTGTCTTGTTGCAGGTAAATCCTCCGCTCATCTCCATTGAAATTCCTCCCATTCAGATTTCGGGTAGAAAGAAGAGTCTCAGTTTTTAAATATCAAATCCATAATCTAGGTAGATCGTTTGAACATTAGCAAAATTAAGAATCAATTGTAGGAAAATAGTTATGGGTAAATTTAATCAAGCCGCACACTCGGTTTACCAAGCTTCCCACGTGATACGGCAATAAAAGAAATTTGATTGGAGTAGCTGCACGCTCAGTTTGCCAACCATGCGCGCGTTGCTTACTTTACCCTAAAAATAAAAAACTACACTAATATATGTACATGTTTTTATGTTATAAAGTTAACATATCCCTGACAACAATGGATAACGTTATATAAATAAAGTGATAATACCTGACTCACTAGCTAGTAGCTAGTATAGTCGATCCTCAGGGACAAGATTCTTGTAACTTAGTAACAGACTCAAAGTATAATAAAAAGACTCAAATTTTTGGGGCGTTTTGTAGATATGATAATGGTATTTAGCCATTTAATCTGGACACTAGGTATAGGAATCCGAAAATAAACAGTTAGCTCAGGTGACTTGACTTGTGAAGGTGTTGATCATTGATGCTAATAGTGAAACACTTGTAGTGAACTAAACTTAGCAAAATATACACACCTATCAACCATGATAATTTGACTAGATATAAAAAATTTCTCATACTCTATACTCATCTTGCCTTTTAGTCAATGGATTTTATATGTCTAACATGCTTGAATTAGATTGTCAACCTAGCAAAAGACATATGAAGTTGACCGACTATGGTAGAGAGTTCAATCTAGATTATTTAGCTCACACAATCTATAGTATGTTTATCTATAAAAAAGACACAAGCATCCATTTATTTGCTACTTGACTAGTTGATATTGAACCAAGCCTTCACAACTAGATCAGGGGTAAGAAATCATGCAACAAATTCATTCATTGAAGTTTCATGCAACAAAGTAATCATTCAGTTGAAGCAAAATAAACATAAGATCATAACAAGAATATATTAAGCTCAAATATCTCGCAACAATGATTCACAAGTCACAGCATCCAAGCTACATAAGGAACTAGCAGCTAAGGGTCTTATAGATAAACATATTAATTTTAATATAATAAACTGGCTCTGAACCCTCTAGGAAGAGCTCTCTATTTGTCTTCATTGTGCCACTGAAGTGGTCGGTCAAAGCAAGGCATAACACACCTTGAAATGAAGGCAAAGACCTGTACAGGTATTTTGATAGCTTACAACTTAAGCAATATGATCTGCATAATTTATTATAGATCCTCTTAATGAATATTTTCAGTGATCCAATGCTGACTAATAAGTCTGAAATTTTAGTCTTATTTTATACTTAATCACTTGATTAGTGACTATCTGAGGGTAAAACTAATAATTTAAGTGAGATTTTAAATTTACAGGTTGTTTGTGGTCTTATATTAATTTTATCTAAAATGAGATTTTAAAAGGTGAAGAACGAACAAAATCAAATTAAAATAAAAAGAGAGAGAAATAGACAACACACAAGCTGTGTGCTGACGTGTCAACCACGTGCATTGACGTGACACAAGGGTACACTTGTTACCTATAAGAAAGAAGTAAAAAGGTGACTCAGCAGGAGGTCACATACACGGTCGAGCAAATGGTATTTCTATAAACTACATGCATGATGCGCTATTGTTTCCTAAAATAGACTCAGCTAGACGTAGTAACATTTGGTCATAACTTCTGTGTTTGATATCCAATTTTAATGATTCAAAATGTGTTGGAAAGAAGAAACAAATATCTACAATGTTCCAAGTGGAATCAAATGAATTTTAATGATCATGAATATCTGCAATGTTCCTAATTGAACTCAATTTTGGTTTCCGAATTTTCAAATATTACTTTTTGATTTCTTCTGGATATTCTTAGAGATGATCAAATAATCATGAAAACATATAAAGGAGCTTCCTATAAGAGAAATCGTAGTTGTATGCATATTAATAATTAGAGACACACTCGAAAAGAGGGTTTCATATGCCCATTGAAAATAATAACTCTCTCTCTCAAGTCTAAACTTCTCAGAGGGATTCTCTCCCAAAGTTAGTGGTGGCTAGCAAGAGCAGCTATAGTACTGAACACAAGATTTAAGTTTGAACGAGTTATTCTAAATTACTTAATTTTGTTTCCTTCCATGGACATGCGTGGGTAATTTCCATTGTACAATTTAGCTTAGTTAACTTGTGAGTTAAAGTGGTGAGATTGGTTTTTTTTTTTCTTCATAAAATTCACATTTAGTATGTGTATCTGTTGAGCTTATTATTATGAAGATTACGTTTTTGCTTGATTTCTACACTTGCTTAGTTTGGAAGGATATGGCAAATAACTAGAAAGACCAACGAGTAAATTCTGATGTGTTACATGTTTACAAGCAAGTAAACACTTGGTATGAGTGAGCCTTATTACCAAGACTAAAACTATCTACCATTGATCTTAATGTGTATGATCATGCTCCTTACTTTGTCTCGCATGTTGGCATATAGAACTCCTATCATTGGTAAAGGGTAGGATGACATATTAGGGTAGGATCAATTATTTATACTTTTTCATGACATGTATATGAGGTCGTATATTTTGCTAAGTTTGGTTTATCACTTGAATTTATTTTCAAAATTAATGATCAACAACAATTTTCACAAGTTAATAATTTGAATTGTGTTGTCTGTCACTGATATATTTCTCTTTCTTTCTAACCTCGTTTCTTTCTCTTAGAAGGTCTTAATAACTCATAAACCTCACAATACTTATCTTTTATTTTTCAAGTTACTAATTTTGCGCGATGTGACCTATCCCTATGGATTCCACCCGCTCTTATCACTTGCTAGTGTGGTTAAGAATTTATTTATATATCACTTACAACTATATGGTTATGAAATTGGCATTCATTTGCGGGGTAGGTTTTTAGTATATACTTGCCATTTTAGTATCTATCTTCTTATCTTATTTTTGATAAAAAAAAGCCTAGATTTGCTTTCCAATTTAGCTACCTAGTTTCATCTATGTGAACGTTCTTTATGATGTACCTAGTTTTGATTTCATTGTTTGAGGATCGATAATTCGAATTCCACTGTAAGTCAAAGCGACCAGCAAGATAAAAAATATAAATGGCAGTACGAGTGCCACCGAGAAGCAAAATAGATGGAAATCTTGCAAAGAAAAGAATAAATTTACTATCAAAATATACACAATTTCTCGGCCAGATTTTCAAGAAGCCGAAAGTCTAATTACAATAGTCCGGCCATGTTTGGCCATATTTTTAAAAGTACCGAAAATTGTTTTGCAAACCAACTGAAATTCGATAAACATTCTTGATAATTGGTCAGAAGTTTCTAACAAGATTCAGCTATATAATAAGTAAACGATAAATTGATCGAAAAATGAAAAAAAAACTAAATCGAGTACAAATATATTTCTTCATCATTTTCCTGATTTTCTCCTTGTTTAATTTTCTCTCCCATCCGTCGCCACTCCTCCTGCAATCACCATTCCCTCCTCGCCTCCTGTTATAATCCGCAACCTGCCCCCTCACTCCTGCCTTTAGATGAGGCTCCTCGAGTTGTGGTTGACTTCCTTTAGAAGAGTGATGATTTTAGTGATAGTTTGTTAGTGCATTATGATTATGGTTGTTATTATCGTTGCGGAGGGGACGATACCCCAAAGTGAGGCCCCAAGTGGCCGATTTAGCGGAAGGAGCCCCCCCATCTATTTCATTAGAGAAGAATAATAGAGCGGGCAGTAAAATAGAAAATAGATGGCAGCGCGAGCGCCACTGAGAAGCAAGATGTACTGGAATCTCTCAAAACAAAAAGAATAGATTCACTACCAAAACATACACAGATTCTCGGCCAGATTTTCCAGAGGCTGAAAGTTTTTCTATAGTATTCCGTCCATGTTCCATATTTTTCACTAATACGACGTTTATTTCGATTTTATATAGTGTTTCAAAACATCGAATAAGCAACATCCGTATAAAGTCGAAGGTTTCAAATGCCGTTTGTATTTCGACTTTATACGGAGTTTGTAAATAAAAACACCGATTGAAGTCCATACTTTATTCGGTGTTTCTTAATCATAAATGTTGTCTGTATTTCGACTTTATATGACGTTTATAATTAAAAACGCCGATTAAAGTCTATATTTTATACGGTGTTTCTTAATCATAAACGTCGTATAAAGTATGCACTTTAAACCACGTTTAGGATTAAGAAACATCGTTTAAAGTCCATGCTTTATACGACGTTTAGGATTAAGAAACGCTGTATTAATTTACGTTTACCTGAAATATTTTTATCTAAACTCGTATTTAATTTATTATTTTGATTAATTAAGTATAATCAAATACATGAATTAATTTAAGATAGAAATTTTAATTTAATCAATAATTATTTATAATGAACAAGCAAAAATATATTTGATAAAATTTGAAATAAAATATTTTAATATTTAAAATTACACAAATAAAATATTATTCATAAATTCTTTGCCAAATATCACAAACAACCAAATATCAAAAACCGCCTAAAGCTCGGTGATGTTCTAAAGCGGTCCGAGCCACCACATCTTGAACTTTCAGCAATTGTTCTGGGGTATATGGTTAATGGCTGAATGAGAAAATCTACATATAGTAATTAAAATAAAAATAATCATATTATATAAAATAATTAAACTTCAAATTAATATAGTTAAAGCTCTCTACTTGCATCTTCAAGGTCTTCCACATGAAAATTGGTGGATTGCGATAAATGTGATATCATGTCGTACATAAATCGCATGACATAATACTCGCATGCCTTCTGATCTTTTTGCTGTGGAACCTACATAAAACATGATGAAAATATATTTTAAAAATTTGTAATACAAAATTATAATATTTAAATAAAAATAAAAATAACACCTAAAACTAGAAACACATACGGATAGCAACTTCCATTTTGTCATGTTCGGGCACCCGCGATTTCTAATGTCAGCAACTTCATCGTATCAACCCTTTACAAACTCAAATAAATTAAATGTGTATAAAATTTAGTAACAAATTACTCATTTAATTTGAAAAATCAAATAGCGTCACTTACCCATTCACCTACGAACCACCTCTGCCATCTCAAAGTTCATAAGACATGCTGTCCAACTGGCACCAGTATTCAACCTCGGAACTACGACTTCCAAGGTCAAATGAAACCCACATGCGAACAAGAAACATCATGTGAGAAATATATAATTCTACCAACTTAAAATAAAAGAACATATAAAGTATGAATAAATATCATTACTTCTTAATGTTGATGTATGGGAGGAAGTAGCATATATCCTCATCGCAGCATGACACTCTCATCCTCATGGACACCATCTTACGCCTCTGCGCCATATTAGTTTGAACTCCACCACCCAAGGTGAAGTTCGTGTTAAAAATATCGAACTTCAAGCCCGGTATGCGCTTGCTTCTTATCCATGACCATAACCAACTATAAAAAAGTAGTAATCACATCAGTAATATTTTATATAATATATTACACTTAAATTTTAAAATTGTGTAAGAAGAAAATACCTAATGTACGCAAGCACAATGGGTGCGCTGGCGGGCTCCATCTTCAGTAGATTAGCAATGGAGTCTCTCATAAATTCTGCCATGAAGTTTGCTCCCAATATATCAGCACCAACATAAACAAAAACGGAAGCAGTAGGAGTCATCCCTCGCTAATGTGCCTCAACTCCTCTACTGTATGGGTTTTCCCCCTGGACTGCTCGTCTTCAGGATCTCTTTGAGATGCCATCCATTCCTATAGGTTTCGATCTATTGCCTAAAACAAATGATGACAGTAAATTTAGATTAATAATTTAAAATAAAAATAAAAAAATTCATCAAATTAATTTAAATACTTACCTCACTATCAAAGCTGATAAGACCTTTCGGCCAGGCAATAATACTTTCAACGCTTGGGGCAGCATAAATTGACCAAGGCGAAATTTGAAACAGGAAGCACGGCTTCTTCCATCAAAACCAGATCGATGAACACCTTTGCGTTCATTGATACAATCAAGTTGTAATACACCATGTTCCCGGGCAGAACTCTTCCAACGGCGTACGCTTTGGCATATTCATTTGGTGGATGTCCTACATTAATACTTACGAAACATCTCTTTTCTGCCTATAAAAAAATATAATGTTATTATTATAACTCATAATAATACACAAATAAATTTTATGTTGAATATAAATACCTGAGAAATATCGCTATACGGATCTGGAATATGGAATCCAAAATTCGGTCGGAGACCCAATTCCTATATCTTCTGCCCATATGTTGTACTGATCAACATTGAGGTCCACTGGCGGCTTATACAGTTCACCATCTGGCTGGACAATGGTACCAAATCTTGACTGCGACTGCGACACCACGTGCACACGCATCTGCTCTTCATCTCTGAAATACTAGTATCCTTTTGTCAATTTCTTCACCTTAAAAAATTCAAAGGGAATGACCTGCTTCCCCTTACCACAAACTCGACTAGGGCGGTTAGGCTGCGGAAAAGCCGCAGCCAAGATATCTTTCTTCCCACTCGGCTGAAATAAGACCTGACTTTGCTCATTGTTCAACTCCTCCTATAGAATAAAATTAATTATTATAATAATGAATTCAATAAATTAAATTAAAATTCAAAATTTGAATTATAAAAACTTACAATCTTCCTCGCAACTTCACCAACTTGGGGTGTAAACCAATCTTTTCTTCCATGCTTGACTTGGCCATACATCCAGGTCTCTGACCGATCGAAGTCACATCCCGCTACCTCGTCTTCAGGTACTCTTTCGGCTAGCATCTGTTTCTGAAGACGACGCTTAGCCAACTTGTATCCTGCCCTACCCATTGTGTGTGGATATACGTTACTTCTAGCACGCGTACTTTGTTTACCCGACTCTTTACGAAAATCTTCCTCCTTCTTCCTCTTCACGAATTCTTTCCATTCCTAAATATTAATAAAAATACACTTCAAATTAATAATGTGTAAAATTAAAAACTTTCAATAAATTTTATCTATAAAAGAAAACAAACCTCTTGGTCAATGAAGTTGTCCTCGAACGGGTCCTCCTCATTCTCGATGTACCTCTTGTTTAGTTTAGATAACCAATCTCTCCTCAGCTTTCTAGATTTTCTTAATTCGTGCTCTTTGTCATTTTCAATCCCAGTGAATGCTTTCTAAAGATAAAAAAGAAATTATCTTATTAGTTTAATATTAAATACGATATCTTCGAAATTGAACACAATCAAATATTACCACCACTGAGTCCAAAATGTACTCTTTGAACCTGTTTTCTACTTTCTGCCAATCTCTATGCACCGTCAATGGAATCATTTTCCTCATGATCGACCCGAGTTTACTCCTGAACAACTTTCCATTATCTCCTATGGGTTCACCATGTTTGTCCCACGTAACGTGAAGGCGTTGTCTTTTCGATCACAACTTGAGTATTTTTGACATCTTCATTGTGTCGCGTCCTTTCTTTCTCCTCTCTCATATGCGTCGCGACGTCTTTGGCCACACATCTCATGCTCATCACTGCTCAATATTGTGTGTTGTCATATATAATAATAAATTGTTATTATGTCATTACAAACAAAAAGTAACTATATAACGACAAAATAAAACTTTCAAACAGCAAAACGATAAACAAACAACTCAATAACAAAAAACTGTAAACGACAAATACAACATAACATTCATTCCCTATTTTAGCATGGAACAAACCTTTTCCCGCAGCCAACAAATAACAAAACAATTCATTCCATAATTTTAAAAAATACACTATATTCAGTCCAAATAAAATACATATGGATGTACAATACGAAGAAAGTATCATAATCATTACCTTAATAGGAAAAATCGACTGAAAATCATGCTCGAACGTATACGGTTGTACCTCCAGGCGGCGGGTGAATGCGATGGTTAGAATTCTTGAATTTTTTCTGAGTTGTGCAGAAAGGTGAAGATGATGATGAATTATACGGTGTTTCAAACATAGAAACTACAAACGCCGTATAAAGTGTACCAAAACACTTATACGGCATTTTTATGTTACAATCAACGTATAAAGTGTTATTATATATTTTTTAACTTTATACAACATTTGTAACCTTAAAACGCCGTAAAAGTGATTCAATTTAATATTTTAATTTGATATGACATTTATACGGTGTTTTTAAAATAAAAATGTCGTATATGTGGCTCAATTTTATATTATTTTTAATTTGATGAAAATGATTTTGTTATATAAATTGAACACATTATTATATTTTCATTATGAATTTGTACCAGTTTAATTATGTGAACACTTTAAATACATAAGTTAATTGAGAAAATTAAAGTTTAAAAAAGTATACATATAATAGTTCAGAAAGAGCAAAATTTATAAAGTAAAACTTAGATAATATAAGAAAAATTCATATTTGTATCCAAATACTCTCACTATGATATGTCTTTGACAATATGCATTTGAATCATCAATGTGTAACTCAGAACTAAGTACCCTCAATATCTATGGAACAATATCATCGTCAATGATGGATTCTTCTGTCGTCTGTTGCTGCTTTCTATTCATCACAATGGAATAAGTTGGATCGATAGGGTCAGTCATATAAAAAATTTATTTTGCTTGCTCCGCAAAAATGAATGAAACATCCTTATATCCTTGACGCTTAGTGTTTATTAATTTAAATCTAAATTCATCATTTCGAATGTACAAGTTGTCCACCCACCGGCATCTAAATTCAATTCCCAAATTTCTTCTATAACTCCGAAGTATGATTGATCTTCAACAGAGGCCAAAGTGACACCGCTATTTTCCATCATACTTTTTGAATCTTGCTCTCTAATGTAGAAATTGTAGTTGTTGATGTCGTACCCACGGTAACTCAGTACTTGTAGAGGAACATCGTGATCGAGCCACCTTAGTTGTTGATCAACATTGTCCTTGCCTGTATTTAAAAGTAAACCTATTTGTCGAGAAAACCAACCCGAAAATATATGCCTATGCTCGGTTTGGACCCAATGATCATCACCACCATGACGTTGTGACCGCAACAAATTAAGGTGCTCTTTCACGAAAGGAATCATGATCTCTAAATTATTTAAAATGTAAAATTGTGTCATAATTAAATCTTGATTCCTCGGATGCTCCACTTCCTGCCCGATATAACCACAACCTTCAACATTCTTTACGAGATGAGGGACAAACATACCTATCGCATCTGTGTTTCCTAAATACGGCGTACAAAATTCAATAGATTCCTCAACAATGTATCACTCCATCATGCATCCCTCTGGCCTAAATCGATTCCAAACATATCCTTTCATGACCTTCATGCAACGTTCAAATGGGTACATCCACCTCATATATACCGGACCACAATCTCTGATCTCTCTCACCACGTGCACCACAAGATGAACCATTATGTCAAAAAAGAAGGTAGAAAATGCATCTCCAATTCACACAGAGTGAGCACAATGTGTTCCTGTAATGGATCCAGTGAATCGTGATGCATCACTTTACTACAAATCGAGTTGAATGCCGCTCATAGCTTCATGATCATGAGCCGCACTTTTTTTTTGTAAGACTCCTACTTTGGCGATTGGATGTAATTGCTACATTAAAACATGAAGGTCGTGTGGCTTCACGCCCATCATCTTCAGGTCCTTCATTGAAACAAGACTCCTGATATTTGATGAATATTCATACAAAACTTTAAGATCATGAAGACATTTGCAGAACGATTCACGTTCCTTTCGAGATATCGTGTAACTAGCAGGTGGTAAGAAGGTTCGATTACCGATAACTTGGGGTGCTAATTCCTTTCATATTCCCATCTCTACCAAATCAAGACTGGTAGTAAGCCCATCTTTACTCTTACCTTTAATATCAAGCAACATTCTAATCAAACTCTCAGTGATGTTCTTCTCTAAATGTATCATGTCTATGCAATATCTCACCTATAGACTTGACCAGTACGACAGTCTAAAGAAAATTAACTTCTTATTCCACAGACCGTTGCTTTTCGATTTCGTTGTCTTTCTAAAAGAGATCTCGATGTCCTGAACTTTCGATAAAATGTCATCACCTGTTGGAGGAACCAGAGCATGTCTATGTTCTGTCCATCCATTAAATTGAGCCTTCTTTCCTTGATATGAGCGTGAACGTGGAAGAAATCTTCTGTGAGCGGTGTAAATAATTTTACAGCAGTGTGACATTCTCAAAGTATCTATGTCTTTCTCACATATAGGGCATGCTTTGTATCATTTGACACTATAACCAGATAGATTGCCGTAAGCAAGAAAGTCATTAATCGTGCAGAACAGCATGACTCTCATCATAAATGTCTTTTCTTTGTGTGCATCGTACGCCTGCACTCCTATCTCCCACATCATCTTCAAATCATCTATTAAAGGAGCTAGGTACACATCGATGTCATTACCGGGTTGTCTGGGGCCAGATATCATGAGAGTCAGCATCATGTATTTTCTTTTCATGCACAATGACGGAGACAGATTGTAAACAACGATAAGGGCAAAACAAGTGCCGTGTCTGCTGCTCATATTTCCAAACAGATTCTACCATTGTTACTTAACGCTAACCTCAGATTTCTAAGATTGTTAACGATTTCAGGATATCGAATGTCAAATTGCTTCTGCTGATTTAAATCTATCGGGTGACGCATGTTTCCATCTTTAACTTTCTTCTCGGAGTGCCAAACCAGCAATTCTGATTCCTTTGAATTTGTGAACATTCGTTTGAATCTAGGAATCACCGGGAGGTACCATAAGACCTTCACAGGTCCACATTTCACTTTCTCCCCGTTCATAGTTTTTTGCTTAGGTCGTAATGTACCATACTTCGTGCACTCTATCATATTCCCATATGCACCTCTGTAAAGCCCACAATCATTTGGGCACACATGTATCTTTTTGTACTCAATAACCATTGGAAAAAGTATTTTCGTCGCATCATAAGTTCATTTCGGTAGCTCATTTGGTTCCGGACACATCTCACTAAGGAGTGACAAAAAATCCGTGAAAGTTTTGTCACTTCAACCGTATTTGACTTTCAGATTGTACAACTTTAGAACTCTGAATAATTTACTGAAACGTGTGCATTCAGGATAAAGAAGGGTGTCTGCATCATTGTTGACTGCTTCGAATAATTCAATATTTTTTTCATTATTCACAGCTAAGTGATCATTCAGCATTGTACTTAAATCATCATCCCGATATATGTCATCAGCGCTTTCCTCTATATTATCAGCTTCTACGGGTTGAGATCCGTTTAATGATTCTCCGTGTAAGTACCAGACAATGTATGATGCATCAATACTCTAAAGGTGAAGATAACATTCTAGTTCTGCGACAACGACCATACCTCCATTCTGACATTTATTACAAGGACAACAAATCTCGTTCGTGCCTTGCTTCTCACAATATGCTTTTGCAAACTCACAGAACTCTCATAATCCGGTGTTGTATTACTGGCTGAGACAACCTGATTTCATCCAATTTTGATTCGTCATTCTTTGTACCTAACAAATAAATAAATAAAACTAGTATGAATATATAATAGAAATAATAAAATTAATATGATTAATTTATGAATTCATACATACTTGTTTAATGATTACTATACACATTGAAAACTGAATTGCAACTTGCATTTTGTCAACAACCATAAATCATTATACATATATATAGAGAGTCGGTCAAGGGAGAAAGTCAAAACTGATTAGGATTACATATAAAACGGTGCTTTCTACTTAAGAACGCCGTATATAATGTTAACAATATACGGTGTTTTTTGGTAGAAAACGTCATATAATATGAACATACTTTATAAGGTGTTTAATATCAGTAAATGTCGTATATAATGCCACTTTTATACGGCATTTATATCTAAAAATGCCATATATATACTGAACAAAAATGGTATAATTATGCTATTTCGACTATATACGCGTTTTATACATAAAAACACCGTATATACTTTAAGTGTTTTATAAAGTAAGAAAAACGCCGTATTAAAATAATAATGTGGTAGTGTTTATAAATGACGCAAACTTTTTACAAACTGACCATATACGACAATCATTCTAGGTAAGTGGCCGGAATTTTCCAACCACTTTCAGGCATATAATAAGTAAACCGAACATTGGTCAAAGAACGGAAAAAAACTCTTAATCAAGTACAAATTCATTTCTTCATCATTTCTCTTATTTTCTTCATTGCTTAATTTTCTCTCCCATCCGTCGCCACCCCTCCCCCTGCGACTGCTATTCCCTCCTTGCCTCCTGCTCCTCTCTGCAACCCGCCCCTCGCTCCCTCCACCTTTAACTGAGGCTCCCAGTGTTGTGGTTGACTCCTTTTAATTTAGATGAGGGATGATTTAATGATATAGCTTGTTAGTGCGTTATGACTGTGGTTCCTGTTGTCGTAGCGGAGGGGACAAAACCTCAAGATGTGACCTCGAGTGGCCGAGTTAGTGGAACAAGCCCCCGCTAATCTTCCCCCCTCCGCCCCAAGCACCCTGACACATCAAGTCCAAGCCTGCGTATCGCCCTTGAGAAATTTATTTAGTTTCACTTCTAGAGGCTCACGGTGGGTGGAAATATAGAATTTAATTCTGGTCGCAGTTTAAATGTTTGAATGTTGTTATCTTAAAGTCTCTGTTCTTGATTTAATGTGCTTATTATGTGTGGTTGTTAGTTTGAACGTAATGGGAGTTTGATATCTCAATCATGCGGAATAACATATTGCTTTGGAAATAGAGACTTAGTTTTTCATAATCAAACATCTAAATAGAACAAAGTTTTAACGCGAGTTGTCTACCGATCTCAGACATTGATTTGGACAAACCATAAACTGAAAATTTTTCTTTCCAACTTTTACGGACATCTAAAATAATTCAAGACAGACATTCAATGCATGGACATCATAATCATTCAGGCTGGATTTACATTATAGCTACAAAAAAATTAATTTTAAAACCAGTTTTTCTTATAGTTTTAAAAGCAAAATTTTTTATCTTTATAAATATGGTGAGAAAAGGCCAGAAACAGGGTCGGAAAACATAGCAGTTGTAAAATGATCAAAATTGATTGTCAAATTTTAACCAAAATATTTAACCGCAAAGTAGTCGTAAAAGTGCCCCATACTGCCCACAATGTATCAAGAATTATGGCTGATAAATCTTTCCGCAATCTTGCTAGAGATATTTATTAGCGGCATCTTTCCGGTCATAATTTTTTTTGCAAGAAATCCACTGGAATTGATTTTTTTCGGCAGTTTTCCAACAAATTTTTTTGGCCAAAATATTAACCAAAATTAAATAGACAAAAATTAAAATCACGAGGTCTGATTTATGCCTAAAATAGGGTCATTATATGAAAGTTTATCAAGAGTAGCGAGATTCAGATAAAGAAGAAGAGATCGTGAAAAAATACAATTTGCATCCACAATCGGAAGCATTGTAAGCAGAATCTTCCTAAAAGATATCCTAAAAAACAAATATTTCTAAGATATGTAGGAACAAATTAAAACCTTAACAAACTATACTTACAGAGACATCATATTGGAAAAACTTTACGAACCCTAATAAAAAAATTGAAACAAATCAACAATGGAGACAACGCTAGCTAACCCATTACGGAAGAAATCCGAACCCCGCCAAATATTGTCAATAAGTAAAACTGGAAACCGAATTAATGGCTTGCCGACTTATAGATGGATGATGAGAAGATTGGACGTTGAAGGGAAGAGAATCACACAACAGTTAAGAGAGGTTGCAAGCAATGTTAAGGCTTCAAACAAAAAGAGGGAAAGGAAGACGAAATGGAGTTTTATTTCTCAATAAAAATAGAATACAATTTATGATTTGAGCCTTCAATCAAATCTCAGTGTATCACTGAACACAATGCTTTAGGTCACGTTTGGTAGTGGGTATTGAAAGTGGGATAAACTATTAATACTGATGTAACGTGTTTGGTACGACTGAAGGATTAGTATTAATAATCCCAAGTATAAATTTTATCTTTGTGAACAAGGATTAATAATACCTTGATAAGAGGTTTATCCTGGTACTAATAATACGCTTTTATCCTGTACTTGCTACCAAACGCACCCTTAAAAGATATCAGAGAAAAGCGCCAACAATCATATTTACGATTAGATATTTACCGCAAATAACATTGGCGTTTTTATTCTAAATAAAACGTATCGCTAATAACAATGGCAGTGTCTTTCCAAATAAAACGTCAATTGCATATGTGGTTTGACAAGTTGACACGAGTTACGCCACATATCTGCTAGCAAGTCAAACCGTCTGTATGATTGCCAATTTTTTATTAAAAAAATACAAATGGTATTAGTGATTTGTCTTAGACATAGTACAATTGAAATAAAATAAATAATAGGATGATAGATCAAAATGAAATAGTGGATAGGAGACAAAGGGGAAAAAATTTAGTATCATCTTGTATCCGGTAACTATTAAATATTATTATAATAATAAAATAAAGAGAAAATCAGATATGAGGTGACACACCTCATATCCGTTAGGTAAGGGATCAGGTCAAATTACATAGTTTTGTTAGTTTTCTTTTCTCATTTTAAAAGTTTTAGGGTCTAGCTTGGGGTGTACATAAACCGGTCCGGATCGAAAAATGACCCGGAACCGGACCAGATTGATTGATTCCGGTCCGGTCTTCGGTCCACTGATTTTGTTGATTCCGGTTTTCAGCCCGGTCCATTCCAAACCCGGCAAATTCCGGTCCGGACCGAAATGGACGGGTTTCACCATTTTTAATAATTTATACTACTTTTAATATAATAGTTAAATAAATTGTATTTATTATATAAATAAAAATATTTTTTATTAATATTTGAAAAAATTAATTATTTTTTTATGAATCCGGTCCAAACCGGTCCGGTCCTGTCCAAACCCGGAATTTACCGGTCCGGTTCAGTCCAAACCGATTTGGAACCGATTCGGTCTTCAATCCTTAAGAAATGCCTATTCCGGTTCCTGTCCGGTGCGATTTGGGACCGGTGTACACCCCTAGTTCTAGCATATTATTATTATTATTTTAGTTTTTTTTGAAAAAAAAAAGAGGGTCAATATTGGTTCTCCACTTCCCCTCTTGAGGATTCAAACTCGACAGCTATAACCCCTTATAGTTTTAGCATATTAGGCTATTAAAATTATAGAGTTTTAAAATTTTCAAATTTTAGGGTTTTGTAGGTTTAGGATTTTCTAAGGGTTTCATACTCTTAGAGTTTAGAGTTTTTTTTTTTGAGTTCAGGGTTTAGATTTTTCTCAATTTTTTGGTTTTTTTGTATTTTAGAAATATACTATAAACATCTTAAAGTCTTAAAATGAAATAAAAGAAGCAAAATTATATTATTTCGTACGATCTTTTACATAACTTATATATGTCACCTTATATCCAACAAACATCTATATAAAAACACTCATATTAAACTTTATTGTGTAATGATATGCATACTATAAAGGAAGAGTAAGCGTAGGAAAACTTTTAGGATGGAGGGGGGTTGCTTTGTGGTGTCTTACGGAGTTTGCGTACGTCATATCCTTGCTCTGCAGCCTTTTGCACCAGCTGGTTGTACACCAGATCGTCGATCTTGTTCGTCCTAGTCAGTATAAAGAGAGAAGTTCTAGAGGGTTCCCCAACAACAGCATACTGGTAATCAGCATCCAAATAGAGAACCCAGTAATCTCCGATGACAGGCAACAGATTGAACTTGACTTTGAGTTTGGCCTCGTCGCTTTTGGGATCGGCCTTGTAGGCAAACCCCTTTATGAAGATTCGCTTACCCTTTAGAAATGTCTCATTTAAGACATCAACAGTGCCGTCGGGCTTGAGGGTGTAAGTGGCCCTCGTGTTCTCTCCGCTCTGGGGCTCGTAGAAAGATGGAAACTTGGCGATTTCATACCATCTCCCCATGTACCTCTTTAGATCCAGCCCTTTGACCACCTGCTGCTCCTTGTTATTCAAGGTTAGGAAGCTTTTTGGATTGTGGTCGACTTCGGCTTCCACTCCACTCATCATCACCATCACGGCCAATGACGATACAAGCACCAGGGCTGACGACATTTTCCCAACGCTGGTGCTTCTCTTGGTGTGCATGGCTAGCTTATCCAATGGTGTTTTTCAGGTAAGGTGCTATAATAATGTGGGACTGAACTTCAAGGATGAAAAAAAACCACTTGTGCCGGCATGAATTTATACTTGGGGAATGCTGTAATGTGAACTTAGAAAAGAAAAATGAACAGTATGAACACGAGAATCGATCGATAGCTTTGAGGCGCATGCACCTAAATATGTCTTGTAATGTGTTAATTCTCATGTTCACAGTGGCCACAAATGTCTCATATGGATCAAAATGTGTGACTTGTGCTTCTCCATATATTTGAAAGAAGAAACTTATCATCAATTTTGTGGACATCACAAACTCACGTCACCCAAACCGGTCACAGTCTCACCCGATGACAGATTGCTCTTGCCTTTTGGAACACTGGAGAACAAAAGAAGAAGAAGAATGATAGATAATGTAGGGGGAGGGAATGAGTGTGAAGGCATTATTGTATTGTGTAATTTGTAAGCTGGTGAGCTCCATCAACTGTAACACTTATTGCATGAGATACCTGTGGGGCTACAATTTGTCATCCAGTGACCAGCATACGAATAAAGCAAATATACAGCCGCAAATTGTTCACTGATAACAATGTGCAGGTCTGTCAATCAGTTGATTTTTTGGCATCATATAATAACCAAAGGTTTGATCTCTACATAACTGGCAAGAGATAGCCATGATTTTTCTAATATATAAAAACCCTAGGCTGTGTTTGATTTGGGGAAAATTTGGTGGAAAGTGGATTTTCTTATAGAATTCTTTTTATTTTTTCTTATTTGGTTATGAGTGAAAAATGATGGGATAAGTTAAAACATTCTTTATTTTAAACAAATTTTTCTTCCTATTATCCATCTAATTTTCCTACAAACTTTCCTACTCATTTTCTCACAAATTTTTCTTTCCACCAAATTTTTCCTAACTCAAACACACCCTTAAAAAAAAGTCAGTTAAAGAATACAAAACATTGACAATTTTATTTCTGGAAGAGGAGATGGCCACGCTGATGAATGCATGGACAACAATAAATATCCTTGTTTGTCTGATCAAATAATTAGGGTTGAAGGCACGAGCACCACCAGATGAGCTTCCGCACCAGCCGTGTTAACCCGGCGTCTTTTGCATTGGCTCGGACATCTTTGGAGACAACCTTTTTCAATTAACCGCCCCCATGGATTGTCAGTTTTAGCACATGCTCGGTAGCAACAAGCAGCAGGTGCAGCGGTTTGGCCTGCAGCCCAGTAAAATGGCTAGCATAAGCACAGCCGTCGCCATCAATTTAACAAATTTTCTGCCCTTCTTTCTCCCTAATTTTATATCTGTGTATGAGATCTAATCTAAAAGTAATTGATTGTTTTTTGTCTTGGTGTAGCAGTTTTATCATCCGTTGAAAATTCTGACTAATAAAAAAGAGAAAAATAGTAAAAATATATAAAATTTAACGAGGTTCGACAATGTATTTATGTCCTCGAGAGCAATAAACGGTGTATTTTGTTGAAAGTGTCAATCAATTAGATTACCGAAACATGTGTGTGTATATATATATATATATATATAATATGGATCAGTTGCAAACACTTATATTGTAAACAAAATATGGACGCTTTGTGACCAATCAAATTTAATGTGAAACGACCGTGTTTTATTACGTTTGGTTTTCTACTCTAGATAATTAACTTCATAATTATCATGTCTTTAGAATCGTATATTTGATTTTAGTCAAAATTCATATTGCGTAATTCACTCAACCTATTAAAATTTTCTCTCTCCTCCATCATTATACATCAATTCGCCAGTGAAGATGGTAGAATCAATTGTTTTGCGCCGCTTAAGCTAATTAATCTGTAGTCAATCTGGCCATGGCTCCAGGCTTCCATGTTTATAATTCATCTATCGACCTCAATTCTCAGTTGGTGACAATGAACTCTCGATTCTGCCATCACCTCATCCTGATTCAAGCTCTGGCGTTGATCCCATTCCATCTGTTTTCATCTCGGCATCCCCATGATTCATGCTTCGACAACTTGAGTCATCACCATCGATTAACCACCGTCTCTCGTCGGCTTGAGCCGCGTCGGATCTGGAAGGGTTCGGATCTAGGGATGCGGATCTGGGGAGGCCCGGACTTGTATCGCTCTGAGCGGTTGTGGGTGAAGGTGGGAGCTGACGATTACCCCAACCAAGCTCCATACCCGCCTCTTCACATTGATGGGTTGGGATTGGTACTCCGTCTTAAGGGTCTACTCAAAGGGATTGTGTTTGGATTGGCTAGCAAAGGCTACATCTCTTACATGCCAAGCGCCACACCTTTCCTTACTTGCCGATTGTGAATGGGTTATAGACAATTCGAGTATCTGCTTGCTGGTTGGCTCTTTTGTTAGAAGTCTTTTATTCACTTGCTCGTTGTTCTCTGTTCATTCATTTGTTTCAAGATTCTAAATTTTCATTTCTGATGAAATTTGTGGTATGGTGAATGGTGAACGTGGATGGTGAATAGTGAATGGTGAATATGTTTGAAACAGCAGTGAACATGTCTAAAATAGTAGTAAACATGATAGTGAACGGCAAAAAACATGACAGTGAACGTGAGAATATCATTTTAATGTGAATATGTAACAGTGAATATTTTTAAAAATATGAACATCTGAAAAACGAACAGAAAATCCAAAATAATTATTTTTAATGATCAAAATAATGATTTCAAAGAATTTAAGACATTTAATACAATACATAATTATACATTTCAATATCTCTCACATTTAATAAGTTTTAGATAATTAATAGAACTTAAAAAAGAAACTTAAAAAAGAAACTTAAAAAAGAAACTAAATGATTGGCCTAAAATCGTTCACACTTTGTTCGCAACGTAAGTGTTCGCACGGATCCCTCCCCTATAGGGGAGGGATCCGTTATGAACACTTAGATTGTGAATAAATTGTGAACAATTCTGAATCATTTTAACATTATTTATTATGTTTTATTAGTTGTCCAAGACTTGTTCAAATTCATGATGCAACTTACCATAAAAGATAAAAAAGAATCTTTAATTTTAAATTTTTTTATTTTGTATTCTTCATTAAATACAAAAAAATTTTTTGGATTTATTTAAAAAAATAAAAAATTTCCATCATTGTCGCATATTATATGATGCACATCACGAAAATAGATTTTCATTATTTTAATTTTATAATTTCTTTTCATTTTTTTAATGATTTTTAGTGCACACAGTGAATTACATTTGTGTACTAAAACTTAATAGAACTCAAAAAAAATTAAAAGTATAAAAAAATTGTGAACACTTTTAAAACACAAATTATTAAAATTTATAAGCATTTTCACTTTCAATAAAACTATACATGTTCACTATAAAACTGGATGTTTCACTACTTAAATAAGTACATGTTCACTGCGATATGTTCACTATGAATTTGGATGTTCACTGCGCAATGAGTCATCCTTCGACGATAATGGCTTTGACTATTTGTGATAGTCATTAATGGCTTCAAGTGAAGGTTTTACAGAACGCAGGTGAGAGAAATAGATGGCCGGCGTGACTATTCGTGTATTATGTTTTGCTCACATAGTAACTGATATGCTTTTTTGCCTGGCAATGTACTTTTCAACAAACAATTTTCTCCATCTCTTCCCCATTTTGCCCTTATAAAATGCCACGTCCTCTTCCCCAACACCCAACACTCATCACCTATCCATGCCTTAAAGCCAACAAATCTCATCATCCAACGTTCAGCATATGGTTCTCAGTTCTCACTTGATGTTGAGTTCCGAATAGAACTGTCCCCTAACACCATTGTTCGCTAACATTAAACCGAGAAAGTACTCAATGATTTTTACTACAAATGAGTAAAGTTGAAGCATACATGAGATTTCTCTTAATTGGCCAGATGGAATCCGAATGGAGCAATCGTTGACAACGGAGAACAGTTTCTCCATTTGGTTGGTTCTGATTAAATAGCGCAAGTTAGTGGTTTCAATTGAAATGGCAATAGTCTGGCCCTTTATGATTGAATCAGAGGATGAAGAAGCAACAGGGGTTTATCGACCGGCGCATCTCTCCCTCTGCCACCACAACAATTCGGAGGCTGGTAGGCGTATGACTACAGGTTGTTGCTGTGTGGAACCTTTTTTAATTTTGTTAACGTCTGTCTAAAGCTACGAAAGTTGTTAACAGTGTTTAATATATGTTAACAGCGTAAGAATTTTCATTAAAAACTAACGGTTTGTACCTTATTTGAAAAATACAACAGTTCCGACCGTAATTGAGCAAATGGTGGTAGTTCAGGGCCCCTTTAAGAAATTTTCCCTAAAAGATTAAAAGTTCGGTTCACGTAACACTTAATACAATAAAAAACTATCTCTTAATTGAACTCAGCACCTTAGTCTGTGGCTTTTATTATTTTGGTTTTTTTTTAAATATTAGTAAGGATCGAATAGCCCGATCTATGACATTACAATGAGGGCTCATGTAGATTTATTAGAGGAACTACAAATATATTGATCGATATGAGGGGATCATGTATAGCTACAAATGGATGTTCAGTTATATAAGTTAAATACCTCTAGGGGATTCGGACCTCATACACTTGGTGTTTAAAACCAAATACTTGATCATCTCATTTAACATAATTTTAACTGGTCCTATTTTTTTAGTATGACCAAGTGAATAAAATCCAACAATGAACAAATTATATTTCTTCATCGTTATACTCTATGCTTAGTTTAAGAAAAATAGGAGGAAAAAGAGAATGGTATGAAAAATCAATTGCTTTGTTTGGTTAGGGTACAAAACTTCTTAAAAGTACCAAAATATTCAATGATTTAACTAAAATTTTCTAAAAAAAGATTTTTCATCTATTATTCTTTACTACGTTGCCCCCTGAACATATAATTTGTTTAACTTTCTCTCAAATTTTATTTTTCATATAACTTTTCCTAAATCAAACTGAGCGTTAAAAGGTTGAAAATGAAGCATTTGGCTAATGAAAACTAACCATTGCATGACCATTCCTTTTTTAAGTATTGGAAATTATATATCGATAATCGGTACTATGAAGTTTTGAGTGAAACACTCTCATAATCAAGGTCGGCTCAAAGGTTTTGAGGGCCTTGTACAAATCTGGGCCTTAAATATTTGAGAGCTTTAGAAAAGGCCGCCGCCTCCTTTTTTGCTCTCTTAGATTTTTGTGTTAGAGTTTATAAAATTAGAATAAAAGAAAAATTTAGAAAAATTTGGGATCTTAACAAATTTGGGGATCCAGTGCGGCTGATCCACTTAAGATATGTGCGGATTTTTGATACATGCTACTACATAGGACACAAAGTGAGCCAACATATAACATTATTGTTCACATCTATTCCCCCTGGGCCACATGTTGAGACTACTTCAAACTTACAGTTCTGATCACATCAGCATTCTTAGTACATTTTCGTGCACAAGCAGCCACACAAATAGCTCTAAACCTCCCATAGCACTTTCTGCAACATTCATCGAAACACTTCTTATCGATGTAGTTGTTGGTGCAATCCGCCTCAATTACTGACGTCAGCCCCACAACGATCAAGCTCAATACCAATGCCCATGTCGCCATCTTTCTGATATTGCTGCTATTTGTCATCCTCATATTGTTCTCAACTGCTTCTTATCTGTAATTCACAGCTATTTAAAAGAGTTTATATACCCACGCCGTCTACAAGTAAATTATAGGAAGTTATTTAATTCTATTGTCTATAGAAAGTATTTAATGTTTAGTAAAAGGGGCCATCCACCAAATTTTCTAATTCATATATAAAATTTTAAAAGTTGATAACTTTATTGACGCATGCAATAAATTTTATATTCATATTATACTATGTACTGTTCTGTTGTCTTAGGCTGTGTTTGATTTAAGAAAATTTTGGTGGAAAGGAAAATTAGAGAGAAAATTGAAAGGAAACGGAATTCTTGGATGATTCCATCTAATTTTCTCTTGTTTGGTTTCATAAGGAAAATGTCAATAAAAATTGTTAAGAATTTATTTCATTTTTCATGATCATGCAAAGTTTTATGAAAAAATATGAAAAAGTATCAATTTTTCATCACTCCATACATTGAACTTGATGAAATACTTTGAATTTGTTCAAAGAGTGATTATTTTTGTTTGAGATATATTAAATTTGATTGGATTGATTTGTTAGAGATAAGAATCACATTTTCCTTCCAATTTTTCACCTAATTTTATTTTCCTCATATTTTCCATCTAAACCAAACAATAGATTTTACTGATTTTCCATCAAATTTTCCTTTCTGCCATATTTTCCTTAAACCAAATACAGCCTTAAAGAAAAATGAGGGAATCAAAATAAAAAGTTCACGAAATTCATTTAGTTTTCTTAAAGGAAACAATAAAAAAACTTTAATTACATAAATTTCCTTTTAATTCACTGTTCTACAGATTTTATCTAACCAAACTTAGAACTATTCCAGCTTTCCTTTAAATTTTCATTTCCCTTTCATTTTTCCTAAACCAAACAAACCCAAAGAAATTACCAAAATTTAAGGCTAAAGTAATAATTTTTTTTAAAAAATTGTTATGGTGATATGACTCATCATCTATGGTAGCAGACTCTGTATTTTCATTATTGCCTTCTAGAACTCTCTCGGATAATTTAACAAGAGAAACAATATTTTTATTGATTTAGTAAATAGTGTAATTATGAATTTGATAAATAACTCAAATTAGTTATCTGATTCATATAATAATGAGAAAATAGTATTATTATGAATTTGATAATGTATATATTTGTTAAAAAAATTAAGCTTATCGAGTTTTCTTTTAATAGATAAATTGTAAAAAAAATACTTAAATTGTTTAAAGGCCCACTATATTGTTTTGCCCTAAGTCCCTCCGAATATCAGGATCGGGCTCGCTCCTAAGCCAACATCATCTTTTCTGCACTCACCCAATGGATACATGCGTCTTTATTACCTGCACGCCGCCAGAACTGCACTGCAAGGTTTGAAAGATTATGCAAAATCGATTTTAAGAGCATAAAATAATATATTTCATATTGTGGAATTGCTTGCACAATATATTGTGTTATATACGACGTCGTTTTGGATGACACTGCACAAAACAACATCGTTTTATGCTATAAACGACGTCGTTTTGTGCTCGCAGCAAAGCGCTGAGCAGCACTAGATCTGTGTCCCACCTAACTAGGCTTTGATGTGCGTTGATTCCAGAAGGTCATGCTTTTCGTAAGATCAGTCTCCTACTCCATCCCCATAAATGGACAATTATTTGACTTCTCCAATAATCCTTCTCAAGAAAATCCTGTCTTTCTATTTTATGTGCGAAGGGACTCAATGCTCTGATTGTTAATAACATAGTGGAGGCTAAGTTGGAATCAAGGATTAGGTGAGAGATAAGATTAATAATTGGAAGGTAAAAATTGTTTTTTAAGGGCGAACAAAGATGTTATGATCAAATTATGCTCGCAGCAAAGTGCTGCGCATCACCGGATCTCTTTCCAACTAGGTGGGTCAACATTCTCTCAAGAAAATATAATTCAATTCTATCACATGCTTTACTCATGTCTAGCTTCAATGACGACGTGCATGAAGGTTCTGCCTTCCTCCCAAATTAAATTTAATAAAATAAGATGCTTCATTGGCTAGAATGATACTATTTGAGACCGGCATATAGGCAATGAAAGCACTCTGATTCTAGGATATGATCTCGAGAAGCAACATTTTTAGCCGATTTGCTAAAACTTCAGTAACGACCTTCATAACCACATTACAAAGCTGATTAGGTCGAAAATCCTCCATGCTGTTGGACGGCTTTATTTTCGAGATCGGGATGATAATAACTATTTAGTTCTATTTTGAATCAAGTTTTCCCTCATTAAAAAATTTCATGTCGCCTCCCAGTATGGTTTATAAGTTTTAGTAGAAAATCGCGGATGAACCACCTGGTCCATGAGCCTTGGTGGGGCACATTAAACATATTGGTTTTTTTGATTTCCAATGCATCTAAAGGCTTCATTCATCTCGATCGAAATCCTATATATAATGCACTTTTACAAATAACTAGTGAATTCCGTGTCCTCAAAATGAAATGGTGATTCAAAAATAAATCTTCAAAATATATAACTCATCATCAATTCCAACAAGCTTGCTTCATCTTGCATGGCTATCCCGGAGGCATCCTTGAGAGTTTCAATGAAGTTCCACTACCTTTAACATGAAAGAACTACGTGTTCCTATCCCCAAATATGAGTCAGGCCCCCCTGTGTCTCCATAGTATCTCCTCCTTCTTAAGCCGCGCCATTCATCCGAAGTGCTGTTGAGATCGGCTTTCTTGGTGGCCACCTCTCGGGAACACGACATCGATTCTAGTTCTTCCAGTTGGCTTTTCAAATTTTTGATTTTCTTCTAAACATTACCATATACTCCTAGATACTTCAAAAGATGTAACTTTCTTGCAACACCCTAGCTTGTCCAATAGCGAGTTTCTCACTCTCCACATTATTTTCACCCATGGTTAGGTCATCACATTTGAGAAATCTTTCTCATAAGCCACTGTAATATCTGTCCAACTTTTGATGATTAAAGAGGTTTGGTGGGTAGCCAAAAGAACCCACTCTCTTCCCCATTTCCCGCATCAAAGTGAGGAGCCACCGAGATGGTGGTGATTAAATGTAAGAAGAAGAGAAATCAGCACCACCCCGTAATGGTTTAAAGAAGGAAATCAGGCCGAAGGAGGCCAAGTTTGAGGACGGTCAGGAGCTGGATCGCGGAGGTCGAGAGCGCACACCACCTGCCTTGTGGTCGGCAGGGACGTTGAGTGGCGCCCCAACTTCCATCACAACCAGGGCGACAACCCCGTCGCGGTCCTCCAACAGTGCGTCGCGCGCCGCTGCCCCGTGTTCCAAATCCTCCATGCGCTGCTCGTCTT
>NQLW01000092.1:738086-753400 GCA_002312845.1 Kalanchoe fedtschenkoi | reverse complement strand
ATAGATTTTACTGATTTTCCATCAAATTTTCCTTTCTGCCATATTTTCCTTAAACCAAATACAGCCTTAAAGAAAAATGAGGGAATCAAAATAAAAAGTTCACGAAATTCATTTAGTTTTCTTAAAGGAAACAATAAAAAAACTCTAATTACATAAATTTCCTTTTAATTCACTGTTCTACAGATTTTATCTAACCAAACTTAGAATTATTCCAGCTTTCCTTTAAATTTTCATTTCCTTTTCATTTTTCCTAAACCAAACAAACCCAAAGAAATTACCAAAATTTAAGGCTAAAGTAATAATCTTTTTTTAAAAAATTGTTATGGTGATATTACTCATCATCTATGGTAGCAGACTCTGTATTTTCATTATTGCCTTCCAGAACTCTCTCGGATAATTTAACAAGAGAAATAATATTTTTATTGATTTAGTAAATAGTGTAATTATGAATTTGATAACTAACTCAAATTAGTTATCTGATTCATATAATTATGAGAAAATAATATTATTATGAATTTGATAATGTATATATTTGTTAAAAAAATTAAGCTTATCGAGTTTTCTTTTAATAGATAAATTGTAAAAAAATACATAAATTGTTTAAAGGCCCACTATATTGTTTTGCCCTAAGTCCCTCCGAATATCAGGATTGGGCTCGCTCCTAAGCCAACATCATATTTTCTGCACTCACCCAATGGATACATGCGTCTTTATTACCTGCACGCCGCCAGAAGTGCACTGCAAGTTTTGAAAGATTATGCAAAATCGATTTTAAGAGCATAAAATAATATATTTCATATTGTGGAATTGCTTGCACAACGACATATTTGATCATATAACACATCTTTGCTCGCCCTTAAAACAATTTTTACCTTCCAATTATTAATCTTATCTCTGTCTCACCTAATCCTTGATTCCAACTTACCCTCCACTATGTTATTAACAATCAGAGCATTGAGTCCCTTCGCACATAAAAGAGAAAGATAGGATGAGATTAGGTCACCTTGTCAAATTTCTTGAGAAGGATTGGAGAAGTCAAATAATTGTCCATTTATGGGGGATGGAGTAGGAGACTGACCTTACGCAAAGCATGACCTTCTGGAACCAACGCACATCAAACCCTAGCTAGGTGGGTTAACATTCTCTCAAGAAAATATAATTCAATTCTGTCACATGTCTAGCTTCAGTGACATGCATGAAGGTTCTGCCTTCCTCCCAAATTTAATAAACTAAGATGCTTCATGGGCTAGAATGATACTATTTGAGACCGGCATATAGGCAATGAAAGCACTCTGATTCTAGGATATGATCTCCAGAAGCAACATTTTTAGCCGATTTGCTAAAACTTCAGTAACGACCTTCATAAACACATTACAAAGCTGATTAGTCGAAAATCCTCCAACGGCTTTATATTCGAGATCGGGATGATAATAACTATTTAGTTCTACTTTGAATCAAGTTTTCCCTCATTAAAACATTTCATGTCGCCTCCCAGTATGGTTTATAAGTTTTAGTAGAAAATCGCAGATGAACCACCTGGTCCATGAGCCCTGGTGGGGCACATTAAACATATTGTTTTTTTGATTTCCAATGCATCTAAAGGCCGGCTTCATTCATCTCGTTCGAAATCCTATAATGCACTTTTACAAAGAACAAGTTCCGTGTCCTCAAAATGAAATGGTGATTCAAAAATAAATCTTCAAAATAACTCATCATCAATTCCAACAAGCTTGCTTCATATCTTGCATGGCTATCCCGGAGGCATCCTTGAGAGTTTCAATGAAGTTCCACTACTTTTTTTCTGTGAAGCCTGAAAGAACTTCGTGTTCCTATCCCCAAATATGAGTCAGGCCCCCCTGTGTCTCCATAGTATCTCCTCCTTCTTAAGCCGCGCCATTCATCCGAAGTGCTGTTGAGATTCGCTTTCTTGGTGGCCACCTCTCGGGAACACGACATCGATTCTAGTTCTTCTAGTTGGCTTTTCAAATTTTTGATTTTCTTCTAAACATTACCATACTCCTAGATACTTCAAAAGATGTAACTTTCTTGCAACACCCTAGCTTGTCCAATATCGAGTTTCTCACTCTCCACATTATTTTCACCCATGGTTGGGTCATCACATTTGAGAAATCTTTCTCATAAGCCACCTTGGTTACATGGGAGCAATTTCCCCAGCTGCACGAACCCAGCCATAGTTCTAGCAAAATTTTGGAACATGATCAGAAAATCAACTCGTGATATGTTGACCTCAACATATGATAAAAATTTGACCATCTTTATATAGGACTCGATATAGTCTTGATTTCATCTAGCTTTCAAAATGTAATGTTGATGCAATTCAATGCTAATAAAGTTATTTGTTCTCTTGCTGAGTTATTTTCTTATTTTTTTAGTTCACCTGACAAAATTATAAATTATTTTTTACAAACTTTCATATGCACAAATCCAATACGTTTGTACTAATAGGAAAAACGTCCTCCGTATGATATGGCATAAAAAATGATTGAAAAATAGTAAGAAATAACTATATATATCAACTAGCAAAACGATTTTAGCTCAACTAGTAAGAAATGGTGTCATTCACCTGAAAAATTTTAGATTCGAGTTTTGATTGGAATAGCTAGAGATGGATTTTACAAAAGAAGCGTGAATTCAAAAGACGGGTTTGAGTCTTGGTTTGGTTTAGAAAAAATTAGATGGAAAGTTAAAAGGAATTATATGTTGTGTATAGGAAATTCAAGGAAATGAAAATTAATAAATGAAAATTAATAAATGAAAAATCAAAAGGAAACTTTAGTTAAAATAAAGAATTTTTTATAATCATTTCTCTCCTCAATTTTTCATTATAATCTATCAAGACGCAACTATAATGAAATATATGAAGAAATTCTTTTTCTCTCTAACTTTTTTCTTTTCATTTTCTCTAAACCAAATAGAGCCTAAGATAATGGATATTTTATTTTACTGATTGAAAACTTAAGCAAAGAGATGATTAAGTATTCCCAAAATATATGTTGCATTGACTTTACAATCTTTTGGTATGATCTATTTATCAACTTTGAGCATATTTTTTATATCAGTTTAATGATGTCAAATTTTCTGGTGAATACTACTATGATCTTTAGGCTGTGTTTAGTTGAGGGAAAGGAAATTTTGTGAGAAAATGAGAATGAATCAAATTTTTATTAGTTTAGAAAAAATAGGGGACAGAAAACCAAATGGAAAGTTAGATGTAAATAGAAAAGAAAATTTGTTCAAATTAAAGAATATTTTAGTACTTTCTCCAAAATTTTCCACCATAAACCAAACAAGAAGAAAATAAAATAAATTTTATGAGAAATTCATTTTCTCTCAAATTTTACTTTCCCTAACTTTCCTCAAACAAAACACAGTCTTAGTAAGTGAAATGTTGTCAACCTATTGCTTGAGTTTCTCTCTCTCACCATCTATGTCATCTTTTATGGTCGTGTGCGCATTTGGAAATAATTAAATTACTTTTTCAATGAGAGTATCTTTCAGATAGTCGTGTGCGCTTTTGGAAATAATTAAATTACTTTTTCAATAAGAGTATCTTTTGGAAAAGCTTTAACGAAATTCACATGAGAATGGAAGTGGAATAAATAGGTTTGTCTGTGTGGGACAGATCAGGTGAAAATCAGTTTGAATATGTAAACGAAGAACCATATGTGATCATTAGATTAATCATACATGCATGTTGATGATTAAATTGAAATTTATCAATTTTAATAATATCATAATACTTAAGATATGATAGAGATTGTGTTAGATTTGAATTTCACTTTTTAGCGATTGATTTTTCTCCTAAAATCAGGGGCTTCTATTTTTATAATTGATCTAATTTTTTCATCATAATTTTTTTTCATTTAAAATAAAAACGCACATCCACTTTTTTTAGGTATTTATTGCATATTTCAATCTCGGTGTATATTCTAATATTTGGTGCACAATTCAGTGTCGGTGCACGGTTTAATCTTTTGTTATTTTGGTGAATGTGCCTTTTTGATAGAATGTGTACTTATAATCTCATGATGAATTGTTCTAAATTTAAGATAGCATTATTTTTAAATGCCTTCAACTGGTTGCTAAACTCAATAGGGGCATATAATAATTTGGTCTAAAAAATATGCACCAAATTTATTAATGAATTTTACATTGCAATAATGGTGCACATATAGACTCCATGCATACAAAAATGTGATCTTTGGCATTAAAAATGTGTACTAAAAAATCATTTGTGCACCATTACAAACTTCATCAGATATAGACATGCACCATTGAATCCAAAAACAGTATGCACATTATGAATCTTTTATTGTGGTTGAAGATGAAATTGGGTGCAGGAGCAACATTTAGGCTTGGCGGTTGCGATGAAACGAATTCGAGCAATCGTATGTTGTGTGAGGTTCTCTCGGTCCATATTTGATGTAACCACGAATGAGTATGTCCGCTACTACTACACCGAATTAGAAAATAATTCACCATGAAATTAAAAAATGCACCAGCTTTAATCAAGTGAAAATTAATATATTCAAACAGTATAAAAATAATGCACAATGAAAATAAAAAAATCACTTGCATCAATCAAATTAAAATAAAAATGATCAAACACAAAACAAATACAAATGAAAATGTGTTATGCACCAAAATTTAGACATGTGCATTAAAAAAACTGATGAGGTGCACTGTGCAATAATGCACATTCGTGAATTTTAAATTAAACCTATTTTATGCACAAAAAAATATACAGCCAAATAAATAAACTAACACATGAAATGCACACCATACCAGTGGCGGAGCCAGAATTATTTTTTTGGAGAGATAAAATTACATAATAAAAAAATTTGAGTTGAATTTGGGGGGTAAAAATAAAAATTTTGTTGCAATCATACATATAAATTTATTTTATATATATATAATTTATTTTTTACCGTATGTAGAAGAATTTTAGATAGTATTCGGGGCCGTGTATGCGCCTATACACCATACCATAAAATTCGAAATTAATAAAAGGGTCCATTAATTCAGTTCATCAACATTTAGGAGTGGCTGTTGCGGGATTGGACGTAGATGGAAGGCCAAATTGTTGTACGAGCCAAGTCAGAGGCTACAAGATACGAAAGCAAATATGGTGAGTTGATTCGCTGAATGAATTGGAAGTTATGTGCATTTTTGTATACAATACAATATTTGTGGCCGATAATCAGAGGCTCAGGCCGATAATCATCCACAAGAATTTGATCATCAGATTCTTATCCTCCTCGTCCTCCATCGAATGCACACATAACATCGACATCAAATCAAAAAACTGCGTCACTAACCGTTTTGTGAACTCTTTCCGTATCAAATCGAAAATATGTATCATGTGTAGGGGTGTACAAAATCCGATCCGGACCGGAAAATGATCTAATTTTCTGGATTCCGGTCCGGTCCAAACCCGGAAAATTCCGGTCCGGACCGGAATGGACCAATTTGGTAATTTTTCAATAAAAAGTTTTATTTTTATTAAAATAATTATATATATCTTATTTAATATATAAATGAAATTATTTTTAATTCACACTCTAATAAAATTTAATTAATTTTTCATTACATCCAGTCCGAACTGATCCGGTCCAATCTAAATCCAGAATTTTCTAGTCCGGTCCAGTCTTCAATCCTTACCATTTTGCAATTCTGATTCTGATCCAAACCGGTTCCGGTACAGTCCAATTATTGACCAGTGAACACATCTATGCGTGGACATTCATTGTTGTTTTCGAGGTTTTTGTTTTCTAATTTATTATGAAATGATGCTTCGGATTAACTGTGCAGATTTTGACGTGATTTTTAGCGTGAAATATGGAACCATATTTAGAAAACGCATATATGTATAAATAAAAAGATTATTTATAAAAAGTAAATTTGATTGTATTATAGAAAAGTTAAATTATACCTCATCAATTAAATTTGATAAATCTAACGAATACTATTATTTCACAATTACATATCCGAATTAATTTTCATTTGCTGAACTCCATGTTTGTGTGAATGTCTTTATTATGATGTTAAATGAACTCTCAACAATTAATGTACATGCAGGGCAAACGGTTGTGTTTTGATTTTGTTGGCATTTCGTATTATGTGGTTAACATAACACATTGTGTGACAGGCACAAGAGGGGAATTAAAAGAATTTATGTTTGGATTATGAATATTTGGTGGAGAAAATTAGTTGGAAAATTAAAAGAGAATTTTAATTAAATTTTATATTTTGTTTCTAACCAAATTTGAGAAAAATAAAATGATATTCATTGAAATATCATTTTTCATCTCATTTTAACCAAGTAGTCTTGAAAGTACCTAAAATGATGGGGTTAAAACTATACCAATCTCTTATGTTATTTATTGCGACCATCGCTAGCATCATGTCTCGGTTCAAACTATAATAATACAATATTTAATAATAAAAAATATATTACAGAGGTTAAATTAATTAAAACATCTCAAATGAAGCTCTATGGATGAAGTTTATGTCAGGTGATACATTTTCCCTAACATAAAACTTCAATGTGGGTGGTGGCTTATCCTCATCTGACATGATCCCGCAACACGCATATGATGCCCTCCATGAAAAATAGATGTCTTTTTTAATTCTAAAGTGCCGTGTATTTTTTTTTAACTCCATGCAATTGTGATACTATGGCAGGGAGTTCAATCTTAGTTATTTAGCTCACGCAAATCTAGAGTATGTTTTTACCTATAAACACATACTGCATATGTTTATTTTTTACTCGTTTAGTTGATATACGCTCAAAGCCTTACAACTAAATTTACGGTAAGAAATCATACAATAAAGTAATTCATTTATTAAACTTGTCATGCAATAAAGAAAACATGCAATTGAAGTTCAATAAACATAGCATCAAAATAAGAATTTATTAAGGACTATAATCTCACAACACTACTTTACAAGTTATTGTACCTGAACTATATAAGAGAATTGGCCACAAATGACCATGGAAAAGCACTAAATTAAATGAAAAATATTAATCATTACAAACTGACTCTACCTCCTCGTACTACTCTTCAAGGGCTTGTGTTGTGGCTGAATGCTTGCACACTTGGAAAAGAAAACGAAGACCTTTTTTTTTAATTTTGTGAATCTTAATCCTGAAGATATTAGGACTTCTTTTGGCAAGTCTTGGCACATGTTTTTCAAGTAATTCTAATATATATCTTTAAGAAATCTTGAAAAGACTTGAACTTGTAAGCTGATAGAAATCGAACTTCAAATTTGAGTTGAATTAGGAATCATATCTGTCCAATGACTTTTACTGTCCCAGCTAGCAGAAATCCGTCGAGTTAGATTTTGACTACTCTTAAGAAATTGTAGATCCTTGCTTCTTCTTATATCCGTTTGAGTCTTAGAAATCATATATTGGATGCAGAAGCCATGGCCCTTGAAAGATAGTGTAGTTCTGCTGACTCGGATCGCGCGTCAAGTGCATTAAATGCTCCATTGTGCGCTCAGCACGTGCGTGCTGCATGTGTTGAGTCAGCTTCTTGGCTCTTTTTAAATTACGACAACATGCCCTCTCTTTTCCACATCACCATGTGCGGGGCTCCTGTGCTTCGAAAGATGTTGTTCTTTGTTCTTCAATCTAAAATTGCCCCTCTTTTGCTCAAAAAACTTACTTTTTAGCATTTTTTGTATTAAGACCTGAAATACAAACACTAGCTAAAACTATTAAATAATACTCTTGAATGATCAAGAATCAAATGAGTTAATATATAATGGATCGAATAATTTTATCTCCTCAGAGTGTAACGAAGCAATTTTGTTTGGCTTTTCATAAAAAACCGAACCCAATCATCAACCTTCAATTTCAATTTTTCAAACTTGATTGAACCATTTAATTAATTTGAGAAATTGAACTAAATCAAACTGTTCGATTTGGTTTGACTTTAGTTTGGTTCAATAATCATTCCTTTGTTTTTATTAACCAATTTATTAAACCTCTAAATGTTTCAAAATAACAAAACAAAGGTTGAATGTCACCTAACTTGATGAGTTATTTGCAATACATGCCATGAATTACAACATCATTTTAAGTGATTCCATTAAATAGTGACACATGTATAAATTGAAATAAAAGGTTAACTCAAATTTAATGCATGTATGCAAGAAATAATAATTGGGCGAATTCAGATCCATCGCGCATATGTTAGTTTTGAACAAAGAGTTTAAGATTCAAGTCATGCCCTTCATACTCCCAGCAAACGTACTTATGTTAGATTAGAAAATCATGGTGATGATCACATAAATTAATTTTCTATGTATAGCTCTTCAAGCATCTCTTATAAAAAAAACCCTACAAACCTCTCTTATAACAAAGCTGAAAACCTCCATCAAACAAAGAATATCAACAACAGTAGCAAATAAGTTGTTAGAAGAAGCTTTCAAAACCTTCATCAAATAGAAAAAATTAACATGCCTTTCAGAAGGAAGATTTGTATATATGAGCTAAACATGTCTTTCATCATATATATAACATTTAATTTTTGTACATACAAAATCTATCTATTCAATCTGATATGTCTTTCACTATAAATTGAAACAATTAACTAGGACTATCCAAATTTCAAAAACACAAACATATAACAATAAGATCAACTTTCAATAAACACATCCTATAATATGACGAAACCAAAATAAATAAGTTGTGAAGAAACACGCATGAATAAACCCAAAAAAGCAACCAAATAATACTAATAAATGGAACCTCAAAAGAAAATTTAACAAAACAATAATCAGAGTTTTAATCAGATAAATTTCTTAACTCAAGAAATTAATACTTATAGTATTGATTATAAAAATCCGAAATTACAGGATAAGATTAAAGATTTCAAAAATGATATGTTTAAGCAAATGTTTGGTAGATGGCAGGCTCATTTAGCCCCATTTGATTTTCAAATTATTTATAAAAAGGATAGTCTCCCTGACTTCCTAACTCAAAAGTACTCGCAGGAAAATATTCCAAGAGGAACACCTTCCTATCAAGGAAGAGGTAATATTTCTTTTCCAATGTCTATGAACATAGAACAACAAATCTGGTTTGAATACTTAGTAACCTATTTGCTAGCAAAACAACAAACCTTAATAGCAGATGACCTAAAAGAATATGTAAACACAGAATGGTATGAAAAAGAGGAAGTTGCACTCAAAAACATTATATTGTGTTTGAAATCAAGATTTTATAAAAAATATTACATAATAAAAACAAGAAAACTTAAAAAAATAACCGAAGAAGATTTATACTGTTGTAAATGGTGCAGAAAAAGATATACTAAAAAATAAGTCAAACGGGAACATCTCCCTACAGAGGCAGAGGTAAAACTTCTACCTTATCTGTTGCTCAAGGTAATACGTCAAGCAATCCTATTATTCAACATGGAGACAAGAGGCTAATAGCTTCTAGTTCAGAAATAAGTGAACAAGAATGGAAAGAGTTTCAGGAATTTCAAAGGAAAAAATTTGGAGAAGAATCTTCTTCATCCTCTGCAGCATCATATGCTAAAATATTATCTGAAGAGGCGGATAATAGCCCCTTGATAATGAGGCTGAGAAAAGAAATAATATTTCTTTTGGAAGATAATGATCTTCAATGGGAAAACGAGCCCTGGACAATAATGACCAGGTATTTGGATAATGCATCCTATGCGGTAATGTCATACAAGCCCAGAAATTATTGTGAGCAGATCTTAAAGATCAGTAATTGTGATATTAAACATTTTTATTCTATGAATAAGAATGTTTATCAATATTATAAAATCACAATTAAACAGATAATATCCGTACAGGAGTGGGGAATATCTTCTCTCCGTGAAAAGGAAGTTATACATCCTGAGACAAAATCTGTCTTGAAATATAATTATTGGGATTATATCCAAGCTTTTGAGAAGGTATTTTTATATGAAAACCTTCAATATAAGCACACATGGTTTATCAAAATTTGTGGACAAGTTTATAACAGTCCCGTACCAAATTGGTTCAAAAATTGGTGGCTTTATAAAGGAGACCATCGAGGAAAATATTTCCTAAAATATTTAAACCGTTATATGGTGAATGGGTAAAAATTTCACCCAAAATCTCTAAATTGGTTATGTCCAATAAATGTTCAGAGGAAATTTCTTTGTTATACTTCTTTATTGAATTCTCAATACCATGGATCTGGAAATGGGCACCAGAGGTTTGTCATGCTGACGAGGGTTTACCCTGCATGAAAAGAATTTGTTATACAAAATTCTGGAAAAAATTGACCGACATTGACGAGAAGTCAGGCCAAAAATTTGGTCAAGAAACAATTGATAATATTCAATTGAAGATTGAAGAATACAAATCCTTAAAGGATTCAGTTGGAGAAAACAGCCAAGGATTAAATCCTTTCTAGCAGATCTCAATGAAATTGAGAATGGAGAATGAGGAAATCTCAAAGGAAGACCTAATGAAGGCTTATCTCAAAGAAATGAAGAAAGAGATTGACAGACAGTTCTCAAAGAGCCAGTCAGATGCCAAATCAGACACGTCAATGAAGACGGTGGCCTCACCATCAGGAGCCTATCTTGAAGACTCCCAAGAAATTAAAGACATATATGAGGAGGATATTGACAGCTTCCTCAAAAGAGTGAATGAAGAGCTCGCCAAGAAAGATTAACTAAAGAAGAAATGGGCCAGAGCTGATGACTGATGGTGACTGAGAATAGTTCAGATTAATTAAAAATGAACCAAAGCTGATGGAGACTGGCAATAAGTCCAGATACTGTTGCTAAAAGCAACTTTCACTGTTTGTAAATAGTTTGTCGGCTACTGTTCATGAATAGTATGAATAGTATGTCGGTTGCTGTTGTAAATAGTTTGTCGGGGTATTACGTCATCCATGACGTAATGTTTTTGTCTTGAGTGAGGCCTTAAGTCTATAAAAGGCCTAAGTGTGTAAAGAGAGGGAGACAGAATCTCCTCCAGACTCTCCTTCTTCTGTCTAAAAACTCTCATCTCCTTGTAAATTTCCGGTGATCAATAAAGAAGAGTTTGCATAGGAGCACCTCTCTACCCCCAACTGTAAGTTTTTTTTTTTCTTTTCTTTTGTTTAAATTTTAAGTTTATGTTAAGGAGGCTAGCCTAATAGGCTAACTCTCCGGATGTTAAACTATGTAAACATACATACGTGGATCTTTATTTTTCTTATCGTGGGTAAGGGGTAAGGCAATTTGAGTGGGTTCAAGTGAGTTGAGTTGAGGCAGGAACTGGCTTTTTGTTAACTCAAACCAAGACCAAGCCCGTTTTAAGGTCGTGTTAGGGCGCTTGAGCTCGGATCGGTGGGAGTTAACAAAGACGACGGTTTCTAAACTCGTAAAATGACTCATGTAGACCCAGTTATTCATGCAAAAGGGCTGAGTCCCGGGAAATCTATTGGGTCAGTTACCTGGATGGTTTGTGGTACACCCGAGTGTGTAAGACCTGGTTTAAGGCGACGAGGGGTACTGTAGACCGGAGTAACGCATGACCTTGATGGTTCCCGAGGGCGGGGCCTCTCTTGACGTGAAAACTATGAGCCCATTAACATGATAGGCTTGATAAAGCCGTTCATAAAATGAACTTAATAAAAAGAAAATCTCATGTTAAAAACGCTAATTTGCAAGAAATGAATTTTCCAGAAAATCTGGAAGAACTTAATAAGTGGACAATTCCAAAGATAGAGGTTAAAACTCTATATCAACTAGGCACGTTTGAAAAACTAGGTTTAAAACAAGTAGTTAAAACTACTGAAGAGTCAATTTCATTGAATAATGAACAAGTTTGTATTAAATTGCATTCTCAGAATGATATTCTGCGACACACTTCTTTATATAAATTTATCCATATTGGTCTGGTACAAATTGCTTTCAAACCTTTAACTTTAGAAGGTTTACGTGAAAGTTTTATGGCATGCTTAAAGGATGCTAGAAACTTAAATTATAAACAATCTTTGATGGGTGTAATACAATCCAGTCTAGCGCATGGACCAGTATATTTTAATATTTATCCTAATTTAAATCTATCTTTAACAGACGTAAATCTGTTAGATGCGTTAACATTAAATGTTAAAACTCATGGTTATAACTACCTTCCAGGATCAGAATTGATCTGTATATGTTATAGAATTTATTATAAACCTTTAATGACTTTAAATCCAAATTGTAAAATCATTGAGAAAAACTTAAAAGAAACGGTTTTAATAGAAACCAATTTTTGTAAATAAAAAATTTCTACTAGGAAAAAAATTAAGTGGGATGAAATTCCTATGCCTGATGAATGGATTTTAGAAAAGACTGGGCATCCAAAAATTGAAACTGTTGATGAAATAGATGATATAATAGAGTCATCAGATGGTAATATTTCTATCAAATTGAATAAAAGAATTGAAGATAATACTTCTAAATTTCTTAGATCTAAATCATATTCGTCAAGATCGTATTTTTCTCCTTTAATAGAAGAACCAATTTCAGATCTTAAATCGGCTTTCTACTTCATAACAAGGTGAAAAAGAAAGAGTGAATAGATTATTCAGAAATAAAGATAACATAGTAAAAGGTGTTTATAACACAAATGATGAGGAAATAACCGAATCCGAAATGAATATTTCATTATGAATTCACAATCTAAAATTGATTTTAGCAAAGGTTCCTTAGGCAGAAAAAAGATTAGGGCTGAATTTCTTAAACCTAGATGGGATGAATTTCGAAAATGGCTTCTAGAGGAATTTAATCAAGAACAACAAAATTTTATTTCGGAAGAATTTTATAAATTCTTATCTGAAAAGAATACTTATTTTCCATTTGTTCCGTGGTTTATGTCTAATTATATTGAACCTTATATTTCAGTCATAGAAAGAGATTATAAACTCTTAACTGGAAATGTTTTAAAATCCGTGTTTCTGCCACAACAACCATTTAAAATGGAAAAAGAAGGAAACGTAGTTAATTTTCAATCTTTTGTCAAATTATTTGAAAATGGTGCATTAAATGTCACAGTTCAACAAATTAATAAAAGGGGAAAAACCCAAAAGGGATCCTGAACTATCACCACTTACCCAATTGCGGTCAGAACTACCATGATTTCTAAAAAGGGTGCAATGAAAAATAAATTGGACTGATTTTCTAAATTAAAACTTATCATTACGTTCCTAACCTAATATTATTATAAGACATAGATTTGTGTGTGAAAATTACATCATTTGGTTATCAAAATAAATTATATCATTTTGCGCACATAAAGAATATGACGTCTTTTGATAATCAAATGACGTAATTTTCGCACACAAATCTACGTCTTATAATAATATTAGGTTTGGAATTTAATGGTAAATTTTAATTTAGAAAATCTACACAATTTTTTTTTCGTTGCACCCTTTTCGGAAATCATGGTAGTTCTGACCGCAATTGGGTAAGCGATGGTAGTTCAGGGCCCCTTTTGGGTTTTTCCCCTTAATAAAATGATTTAACAAAGTAATTACACAAATATTTACTTGAATGTGTTAGGTGAACATATAATGTCGTTACATGATAGGCTTGATAAGCTTACACAAAGAGTAGAAACGCTTATAGCTCAGGAAACTAATCATAGACCTGATAAGGAAAAATAATAGCCACTCCAAGTTTACAACCGCCACCTGAAATAAAAGATTATAAACTAAAGTCAATTATAGACTTAGAGAAAATGTTAGATGAAAAGCTTAAGGGATTAAAAATCTCTACATTAGATGATGAATTTGCTGAAAAAATTGAAAGTAGCAATAAAAAGTATGAATCTGTAATACAGGATGAAATTAATAGACTTCACAAATATGCTGATAGGCCAATTCAAAGGTTATTCTATTATAATAGGCTATCTCCGGTAGATATTCTACACGAAGAACAAGAATACATTAATACCAATAGTTATAACGGTAAAAATATTTACGAATGGAATCTAGACGGTTATACCGAAAAACAAATTTATAATTTGGTACACAGAATGTGTACGTACTCAACAATAAGTAAAGCGGCAGGAAATAATGATTTTAATATAGCAAACATGATAGTTGCTGGTTTCACTAGCCAACTAAAAGGCTGGTGGGATAATTATTTAACTCCTTTAAATAAGGAAGAAATTCTTAGAACTGTAAAACAGGAAAACAATCAAATTGTAGAAAATGCAGTTTATACACTAATGATCATAATCCTTGAACATTTCACGGGAAGATTTTCTGATAGTAGTGAAAATCTTTGAACGTTATTAGAAAATCTAAGGTGTAAAACACTAACTGATTTTCGATGGTATAAAGATGCTTTTCTTAATAGGGCAATGGAATTGCCAGACAGTAATAGCTCTCATTGGAAATCCAAATTCATAGATGGATTACCACATTTATTTGCTGAGAGAGTTAGGAAAACTCTTAGGAAAGATAATATCACAATTCCTTATGATAATTATACTTACACACAGTTAATTCAAGCTTGTGTCCAAGAAGGATTATCTCTTTGTAATGAAATTAAGTTAAATCAACAAATTAAAAGACAAAGGCTTATGGAAAGAAACCAATTAGGTCAATTTTGTAGTCAATTTGGTATGGATATTCCAAACCAAAAGCGAAAAGGAAAATATATTCCTAAAAAGGATAAAAAAGTTTTTGAGGAAAAACTAAATAAGAGATTTCAAAAAAGAGAATTTAGGAAGGCAAATAGGCCTACTAAAAAAGATAAAAACCTGTTATATATTATAAATGTAAAAAAGTAGGGCATTACGCTAATAAGTGTAAAATGAAAAATAAGATCAATAACTTAAATAGAGATGAAGAATTAAAAGATTCTTTGAAAAATTTATTTCTTTCAAACACTGATAGTGAAAGTGAATCGAGTCAGGAATCTGAAACTGATAGTTTTGAGTCTGGTAATTAACTAGATAACTTATTATTTGAATCTGAATCATATAATAATAAATGCTGTAAATCTTGTTTAAAACAAGAAGAAAGTCATAGCGAGATATATAAATTAATTTCACAATTCAAAAATAGTGATAATTTGAATGTTTTAAAAAATGATGATATACTTGAATTTTTAAAACTAATAAAAGATCTAGAATTAAGATATAGGATTATAGAAACAATGGATTCTCCAAGTTCTAGTCATACTAGGGAAATAGAAAACCCGGTAATACTCCAAAACAATAATCCTTACATGATGTCTGAAATCTTTAAAATAATCAGACAAAAACAACATAATATTGTTAAGGAAAAA